>PVKM010029763.1:0-17613 GCA_004027735.1 Carollia perspicillata | reverse complement strand
GCTTTGTTTATGATGGCCATTCTGACCGGTGTAAAGTGGTATCTCATTGTGGTTTTAATTTGCATTTCTCTGATGGCTAGCGATATTGAGCATCTTTTCATGTGTCTCTGAATCCTCTGTATGTCCTCCTTGGAGAAATGCCTGTCCAAGTCCTTTGCCCATTTTTTAATTGGGTTGCTTGTCTTCTTGGAGTGGAGTCCTGTGAGTTCTTTGTATATTTTGGAGGTTAAACCCTTGTCTGAGGTATCATTGGCAAACATGTTTTCCCATATCGTTGGGTCTCTTTTTATTTTAATGCTGTTTTCTTTAGCTGTGCAGAAGCGTTTTATTTTAATGAGATCCCATTTGTTTATTCTTTCCTTTATATCCCTTGCTCTGGGGGACATGTTAGTAAAAATGTTGCTGCATGAGATATCTGAGATTTTCCTGCCTATGTTCTCCTCTAGGATTTTAATGGTGTCATGGCTTATATTTAAGTCTTTTATCCATCTTGAATTTATTTTTGTGTGTGGTGTAAGTTGGTGCTCGAGTTTCATTTTTTTGCATATAGCTGTCCAGTTCGCCCAACACCATTTGCTGAAGAGACTATTTTTACTCCATTTTATGGTGTTGCCCCCTTTGTCGAATATTAACTGACTGTAGAGACTTGGGTTTATTTCTGGGCTCTCTGTTCTGTTCCATTGGTCTATGTGCCTGTCTTTATGCCAGTACCAGGCTGTTTTGATTACAGTGGCCTTGTAATACAGTTTGGTATCAGGTATTGTGATCCCTCCTACTTTGTTTTTCTTTCTCAAAATTGCAGCTGCTATTCAGGGTTGTTTATGGTTCCATATAAACTTTTGAAGTGTTTGTTCTATGTCTGTGAAATATGCCATTGGTACTTTGATAGGTGTTGCATTGAATCTGTATATTGCTTTGGGTAATGTGGACATTCTGATGATGTTAATTCTTCCAATCCATGAATACGATATATGTTTCCATTTGTTTGTGTCTTCCTTGATTTCATTCTTCAGTGTTGTGTAGTTTTCTGCATACAGGTGTTTTATCTCCTTGGTTAGGTTTATTGCTAGGTATTTTATTTTTCTTTTTGCTATATCGAATGGGATTTTTTTCTTGATTTCTGCTTCTTCTGTTTCATTGTTGGTATACCAAAATGCCTTTGATTTCTGGACATTGACTTTGTATCCGACTGTTTTGCCAAATTCATTTATTAGGTTGAGCAGTTTTGGGGTAGAATCTATAGGATTTTCCATGTACACTGTCATATCATCTGCAAACAGTGACAGTTTTATTTCCTCCTTTCTGATTTGGATGCCTTTTATTTCCTTTTTTTGTCTGATTGCTGTGGCTAAAACTTCCAATACTATATTGAATAGAAGTGGTGAAAGTGGACAACCTTGTCTTGTTCCTGATCTTAGTGGAAAAGCTTTTAGTTTTTGTCCATTGAGAATGATGTTGGCTGTAGGTCTCTCATATAAGGCCTTTATTATGTTGAGGAATGCTCCCTCTATTCCTACTTTGCTGAGTGTTTTTATCATAAATGGGTGCTGTACCTTATCAAATGCTTTTTTCACATCTATTAATATGATGATGTGATTTTTGTCTTTGCTTTTGTTTACATGATGTATTACATTTACTGCTTTGCAAATGTTGAACCATCCTTGCATCCCTGGGATGAATCCCACTTAGTCATGGTGTATGATCTTTTTAATGTATTGCTGGATGCGGTTTGCCAATATTGTATTGAGGATTTTAGTGTCTATGTTCATCAGCGATATTGGCCTGAAATTTTCTTTCTTTGTTGTGTCTTTATCTGGTTTTGGGATTAGGATGATGCTGTCTTCATTGAAGGAGTTTGGGAGTCTCCCATCACTTTGGATTTTTTGGAATAGTCTGTGAATGATAGGGGTTAGTTCTTGCTTAAATGCTCTGTAGAATTCTCCTGTGAAACCATCTGGTCCAGGGCTTTTGTGTGTCAGGAGTTTTTTGATCACTGCTTCAATTTCATCTGCTGTTATTGGTCTGTTCAGGCTTTCTGCTTCTTCTTCATTTGGTTTTGGAAAATTATATTTTTCTAGAAATTTGTCCATTTCACCTAGGTTTTCTAATTTCTTGGCATATAGCTCCTCATAGCCATTTATTATTTTTTAACCCTCACTTAAGAACATGCTCACTGATTTTTAGAGAGAGAGGAAGGGAGAGGGAGGGAAAGAAACATTCATGTGAGAGAAACATTGAATAAGAGACTAGGATACACCTTTTATATGCGCTCAGATCACAAATCAAACCCACAACCTAGGCATGTGTCCAGGAATTGAACTGGTGACCTTTTGGTTTATGGCACGATGCTCCAATCAACTGAGCCATACCAGCCAGGGCTTGATTTTTATTTTAAACACTACTTGCTTAAAACATCTCTTTAACTAACCTAGGTTTCATTATTTCTTACTGTACTTGCTTTGTCTTGAAGAGACCAAAAGTTTGTCAGTGCTTTCTAAGTTACTTCCAAAGATATCATGGGAACTTCGGTTGTCCTCAAAGAACCATGGAAATGTCTGCTGGCCTTTGAAATTTGTGTTTTCTTCCCATGGAGTATCTAATCATCATCTGATTAACACTTGGAAATTTGTGCTCTTTCCAGGGTCAACACAAGTCTGTATGCATTATTTGGACACTCTTCACATATATGCAGGTCCTGTGAAAGTTAATCTACTAATAGTATAAATGATCTTCAGATGCTGTCTTGGGTCAGGAGTGGGACCTGCTAAAACCAGGTAGTACGGAAAGGAGTGCAGCCTCCACCGCTCAGACCTCTCCCACCTGGAAGAGTCACCACCCCAGACGCCAGGCTGCCATGCTGGCTGAGGCTGCTGGCTCGGAACAGGAGGAGAGGAGATGAAGAGCATGGATGGAGAGAAAAAGTCTCAGAGGCCTGCTGTTGCCTCTGTGCTGAACTGCTGGGGCGTCTGTAAAGGACATTTTCATTCATCTCTAGCAAGTTTGAGTAACTCAATATTTGCACTGCAGATTTTAAATTTTGTCTCTTATCACAGCATTTCCTTATAACGTGTTTGCTTAACTTCTACATGTCTATAAATGTACCTGAATAATTGCAAAGCTAAAGTAAAAAAATGCTTTTTAGCATCTTTTACCTGTTTTCTTCTTATTTTTTATGCCTCAAAAAGTAAAGCTATTCTTCAAATGGTTAAAAGAGACCTCATGTTTGTTACTATTCTTTATTAATTCTTTTCTGGAACACATGCTTTAACATTATATAAGTCAGGAGTGGTGGTGGAGATGATCCATTTATCACTGCAGAGGTTAATGGAGAGAGACACTCATAAGCTTAGGCTTGGGTCTTCACTGGCTCCCAGAGTTGTCTCTTTGTCCTAAGACGATGATTGCTAAGGAACCAGATTCTAAATGGTATTTTGAACACTGTTTATATCCGGATTTGTTTATGACCACATGAAAGAATTAAAACATTTGTTAAAGTCCCGGAAAACCCCTCTCAAATTGCATTTGACAACAAAAGCTTTACCATTTGGCACCCCAAAGATTAGCTTTTGCTTCTTCCATTGTTGGCCCTCGTGGTTTCATCTGTAATATGTATGGTGATTGTTCGCAGCCTGGCAACAGCCCGAGGAGTGAGGGGGGCTGGAAGACTATAGCCCCCTGTTAGTTGCAGTCCAAACTTCAAAGGCTTTGGGAACATTGAACAGACAGGTTTCAGCAGCCGATAAAGCAGTCATGCAAACAAAAGGCAGCTTCCCTCTCACTGAGGTGTCTCCAGATCCAGGGTGATTTTCAACCCACTTTTTTCTTTTATTTGTGATGAAACTCCTGGCAATGAGAAAGACTCCTTCTGCCCACGATTGTGTGCCCCCTTGATTCGGCATCAGAGGGAGAGATGGGCATTTATGGCACCATAAATCAAGGGATAAACCATACATGAGCAGCTGGCACATGTGCTAATAACTATAATTATTAATCATGTCAATTTCACACCCTTCAAATTTATGCTATGTGCTTTTTGTAGGAAAGCCATCCCTGGCGCCTTGAGCTGTTTATGGTATGAAAATATGATGTGCTGATGGTCTTTGATAATTGTCTTATGACAGTATTGATCTGCCTACAATTGGGTTTGGGGGGCATCGAAGCCCTGCAAAGTGGTGTCCTTGTCTCCTGGTATATATCATTGTCACACATCCCCCATTGTTAGTGAGTGGCGTGAATTACTTTCAGCATTTGGCCAAGTCTCTGGCTGCTAGGTCACCATTATTCTATCCTTATGTCACTGTGAGGACATTTACTTTGATGTTTCCTTTGTACCTCTTCGAAGGCAGAATCCTTTAACTTCAGAACGGTAGCCCGCAGCAGCATTTCAAAGAGAAAAGACACTACAGGTTTGGGGTGGGCGGAGGCCAAAAATTATGAAAAAATGTGCTCCCTCAAAGCAAGGCGATTTTTTACTTTCCCTTCCTTGCCCTTGTCAAGGCTCGTCTGTTGCAGAGGAGGTGTGGGGAAGGGGGAACCGGAGACTCCAATCAATTGCCAACTCTTGTGCTCATTAAATAGCCCCTTTCAGGGCACCCCAAAGTTGCTGCCACATATCAAATCATGAATCTCTGCTTGTGGCACAGATGGTCAAACTAAGAAATCAGACTGGCTCTGAGTGAGCAGTTACCTGGGGCCAAAGTGGCTAGTTTACTCCAAGTGATTCCACCACTGTGAAACCGTAATGTATCTTAAAGACAAACTCCTCCAAGACCAAGAGCACAGCAGCACCTTGCTGGCTGATCTGCATATTAATCTGACCTTGCAGCCAATCATCTCTGAGAGGCCAACGAGGGTGCAGAGTGCATGGGACTCTCCCCACTTGTTTGGAACTCTGCACAGCCCTCACTGGGCTGTGTCAAAATCGCTCCTGCTGTCTCTACAGCTGCTCCGTTCCAGTGACCCCCGGAAGGTTCTGGGGATTGTTAGAAGAGATTTCTATTAATCAACTACAAACCGACTGTTACAATTTCACACTTTTTTTTCCCATCATTTCACACATTTAATGAATTTGGGTGTCTTTTAAATTCAGAACATTTACAATCAAGCCAAAAAAAAAAAAAACCCAACCCCACAAACCCCTCTTTAACACAATAGGCAGCAGCAAGACCACGAATGTGTCCAGACTGAGTTCCTGAAACCGATGGTTTAGCTCAGCGTGCCTGCCACTGGGAAAATTGTTACCAGGCAGCAACAGAGCCCCGCAACATTTCAGTAAATCATCAACAAGAACACATAGACGTTGTCTGAAGTTTCAGTTTGTTTGTTGGTAGCGGGATTATTTCAGGACAGACTTGTTCAAATCTAAACCTTGACTTCCTTAAAAACAGGTGCAAAGAAAACAAAAACTCACCCCTGTTAGAGCAGCCTAAGACTCAGCCTCTCATCCAGAGAAGGGCTTCTGCCTGTCTTGGGAGAGTGTGGAGTTAGACGCTTCCTGCTCCTCATTCGCCTTCCCCAGGCTATCTGTCAACAGGAGAAAGTGGGCTTGCTGGGGCTCTAAGACACAGAACCTTCACAAACAAGGAACATCAGTAACAATAGGTTTGCTTCTTACTCTTTTAACTCAGAATGGCTCACAGTAAATTAGATTTATGGTGTGGTGCAGCAATGCCCTGACTGTCCACTAAGGCCTCAATTTTCTCTGAGGGCCTATCTCCCTGCTGGTTTGTCCTTACCTGTGCTCAGAGACCAGGGCCTAGATTGTTCTCTAGCACCCCCTGCTGGTTGACATTGAATACCAGAGACTAATCCGGAGGTGTTAGTTCAACGGAAATAAGGGATTTCAGGGCCGGGAGATTTAAGAGCACAGGAAGAGGTAGATGAAATGACAGGGTAAAGCTAATTAGCCATCACTTTTTCTAAATTACCAAGAGAAGAAGAATCCAATTAGATTAATGTCAATATTTGGTGTGGTAAAAATAATAATTGTCTATCCATCTGTGAAAATCTATACTGTTTTCTGTAAAAGTCGTTAGATTTCATTGGTAATTATAAGGTGCTAAACACAATATTCCATTTAAGAGTTTACTAGTTTTATCTTCCTTCATTTTCATGTTTTCTTTGTTTTTAAAGTCTGACTCTTTTTCAGGGCTACATTAATACTTTCATGGCCCCTGGAACTTTTGCCTTTGGGGGCCCCCTTCCACCAAAATAATAGCAATGTATTAGTATATAACTTTAAATATGCCAGCCTTTTTTTTTTAATTTTTGAGGGGAAATACAGTAGATTTTTGGAGCTCCTGAAAGCATTATGGGCACTGTGCCTGCTAACAGAGAGTGCGGCCTCCACGAGCCTTTGCATCTAACAACGTCGTCGTGGTGCTGTTTTCCTTGTGAACCAGGATGCTGGTTCTGACTTACGTTGTATAATCACCTCCTCATACACCACATCACGCATTTTTAAGCAAAACATTATTTACTGGCGAGGGAGCCCCTGTGGGGGAGGAAAACATTTTCCTTGACTCTCTTAGGGTCCCTGGCTGGCTCTGAAAATTAAACGGACCAAAATAGATGAATAAGACAAAAGCATATAGATTTGTTAAATGGAAGTTTTATGGACACGGGAGCCTCCATAAGGAAATAAAGACCCAAAGAAACAGCTAGACCTGTGTGTTTTTATGTCGGGTTTGATGAAGATGGGGCAGTTGTAGAGCAAGGTAATAGGTCAGGGAGTGTGAGGAAGGGGAGTAAACTGGCCGCCCGGACAAGGCCTGTTTGTCTGGACTCTTCTTTGTCTCGGCAGATAAGGATGCTCCTGGCCCTCGGGTGTACGGAAGGAACCTCTCAGATGAGGGTTTTATTTTCGTGTCTCAGGGAAGACGGGTGGGAGAAGATGAGCAAGACCCTCCTGCTCCTGCTTAGCGTATTCGATAAGAAGAGGGCCACGTGTCGGGGCAGCATGCCCCGAGCCTCACCCGCCAAGCAGCGACATTCACAGTTCCCGAACCGACGAGCTAGCACGCATCTCGCTGTACCCAGAGCTGTGCGGACAAAGTGGCAAATAAGCATACTTGCACAGAGGCAGATGCACACCCACTTACATCCATTAATTTCTTCTGAAAAAAAATTAAAAAACACCTGGTTTCTCTTTTAATCCCCCCTTCCCCCAATAGAACTGCTACATCTAGGACTTAAGAAATGCACAAATAAGATTGTTAAACATTTGCATAACAGGTTTCCCAAATAGGACCAGACTATCTGATCTAAAAAAAAAAGTTTGTTCAAACTACAGTGACTTTTCTTTTAAATTCAAGACAATGTGCATAAACATGGATTTTTAAACTAAAGGCCAGACTTGTAGTTTCTCCAGCAAAGGCCTGGCAACACTGGCCTGCATTCCTGTGCAGTCGGAAATCGCGTCACCTCAGCCCCCAGCCCTTGCTTGCCTTGCCTGCATGTTTACATCTGCCGTCTGCTTTGTGACTTGTGGCATTTTGAATTTACGATGCCGGCTCTATTCTGCACATCTTTCCTGAGCTTTAGGATGGCACGTTAAAGGCTCTTGGAATGAGGTTAACTTGGTTTAACCCAGCATTTCCAAAACACGTTTGAAAGCCAGGAGCACAGCGACTACTGACACGCCCGGTGGCATTCCGTAAAACAATGCTGGGGGCGTGGGGACAGCAGGTGGTACACGGAGTTAGAGATAGGACTGACTTCTGTCCTAACTCTTACCAGCATCGCTGGACGACATTGGGGAAAGTTTTTCTTTGTGCCTCAATTTTTACATGTTAGAAATCATTATTTCCACGCATACATCAGAGTGTAGTGGTAATTCCAATTCCGATGACTTATTGCTTGTGAGAAGTCTGAAAAGTGAAAAACACTACAGAAATGTGAAGGTTTTTTTTTTGGTTGAGTTTGCAGTAATATTGGATCTAGCATTAGTGCTCAGTAAAGAATTTCAATGGTGTTGCATTCATGAACCTGTTCTTGCTATATAATATCTCTTATTTTCTTTTTTGAATGTTTCTTTTATAGAAAAGTTGATATTGGGGTAATCCAGGTATCACTTTTTACCGCAGAAAATTTGTTAATAACGTAGAGGGAGGATGTGTTAGAAGGAAGGAAGGGGAAGTATTTAGTTAATATTAAATTCTTTTCTGTAAATATATGAATCTTGTAGAATGTATTGAGTTCTGTTTTCAACCCTTTGAAACGATTGAGATTCCATTTGCTACAATCTGTGTTGGGACATTAGGACATGGGTGTGATTAAGACCACATATTTAAACTTAGGACATGCTCCCCATCTTTAAGAAGCAGCAGAACCCATCTTTCACTGATAGCTGTGAAGAAAATTCGTAAGTACATGAAATTATGAGGGTCCTTGAGTTTTCATAAACTCACCAATGAAAGTAAGTTCTGGTTTTGTTTAAATAAGAAGTGTACTCAAGGATTTGATTTCTTAGGAAACATTCAAGAGGCAAATCAAGGAACGTCATGTCTGCTTATTAGAGCTGCTGACGAGCCGTGACTCAGACGAGCCGGCTGAAGAGTCAGGCTGCAGACTGACTGCGTTCCCAGGTGTCCGGACTAGGTGTCTGCAGGGCCGGCAGCGAAGAGGACGTGGGGCCAGAGAGGAGGCATCCGGATTCAACAGGGACTTTTTTCTTTTCTTCCTTCTTTTGAAGATGGTCTCCCTGACGAGAAATACGGGAGAAAAGCACAGCTTCTTTCAGCTGTCCTTTTCTGTGAGTTTTCCCATACGAAACTACGCCCAGGCCGCCGCTATGCACTTTGTTATTATGACAGGAAAAAATGAATTTCTAATGTGCTACCTCTACCAGCTGCAGGGAGCTCGTGGCTCTTGGGTCGCCAGGCACTCTGGGGGCAGTGCGTCTGAGCTGGGATGGAGGGCCGGTACAGACAACGTAATATTTGGGTTAAAAAAATCTATCTTCTTTCACTTTGAGATTGGCAGGGAGATATCCTTAAGAATAAAAGCAAATTTACAAAGGCACATTGATGTATATTGATGCCCATTACTGAGCACCTGACTGTCACCCGGATATTTCATTAATTCTCGGAGCACTTTCGGTTAGTGTTAATCCCCTATTTACACACTAAGAAACTGCAGGCCAGAGAATCCAAGTGTCCTGCCCAAAGCTCCACAGTTAGTAAAGGGCTGCACGCTGGCATCTCCCACTTGGGCCTACTATATTTTAGTGACGTATTGCTTTGCAAGCAGAAAATTGGGTTTTCTCTACCCTGTCATGTGGTAGGAATGGCTCTGTCCGTGCTCCTGACAGTGTTTGCGGTTTGATTAACACCCACTGACCGCAGGCTCATTTTTAAAATTTGCTTGGACCTCTGGAGAATCGGCGACTCATGAAAAGGAGCAGCCACTCCTATCATCGACGCCAGAGCCAAAGAATGGAAAAGGTCTTTGAGGTCATTGTAGTGCAACTCTTAGTTTGTCTCAGAGGAATCCTTAGTTCAGGCCTTCAGCTTTTCACATTTGAACGATTGCAACAGCTTCTGAGCCGGTGATTCTGTCTCACTTCTGTCCTGCGTTCACACCGGAGTGAAATTCTTTCAACCTGTATCTGACCCTCTCGTGTTACCCCTTTCTTTACCAAATAATTCTACCAGAGATTTTAGCATCTGTGGCAAATTCGCTTTGCCTCTCAAATCCATTCTTTCTTTTCTTTCTGGATATACAAGCCCAACCCCAGTTAAGGACCAGTTTCCTTGCTTCCCCTGTGACAATGTGGTTGTGCGACTAAATTCGTACCAACATCATAAGCTGAAGTGGTGTGTATACTTACTTAAAAGGAAATTGCTACCCTGGCCTTTCTTCCTCTTCCTCTGAGCTCACCTGTGGATATGGCCGTGACCCTGCATGCAGGCAAGGTCACTGCCCCAGGGGGATGCACAGCAACAATAAGGAAGGGACCCGCTCTCTGAACACACCACATGGAGCCAAGCCACCATTTTCCTCCGAATCAGAAATAATTTCTGTCTTCTCTAAACCACTACCTTTTGGGGAATCTTTGTTCCTGCAGTTTAGTATTTACTTTAACTAATACAGCATTTATCTCCTCAATAGGATTCTTGCCTGCCTTTCAATTTCATCTGTGATCACACTCACAAATCTCTCTACTCTCTGATCTTAAATTTTATAACTTAAGTTATATGAGAAGATTATAGATAAAAACACCTTGCAGGCCTTTTATAGAAGACATCGTTAACTGCCTCTGCATCGTCCATCCTGCCTTTCCTGGCAACAATACCTCGATGAGGAGCTTGTCTCTCCCCCATTCTTTGTCATGTGAGTAGGATGGACTGGCCTATCTCTGGTTCCAGGAATACTTCTAGATTGACTGAAGCCTTCTCTCCTCTCCATCAACTGCAATGATAAATTCTGAGATAAGTGTATAATTCAATCAGGTCTAATAAGCAAAATGAATCCCAAGGATGTTATCGTATTTCCCCCAGACAGTGATGGGTACAGTTATAAGGTCTGGACTTGCTGTTGTCCTTTCACAGCCATGAGCAGACAGGGCACGAAGATGAAGGAATGCAGAGCTGAGAGAGTCACAGAAAAATGGAGCCCATCAGTCTGGTGATATTGATTGAGCCTGATATCAGACAACACCTGAGGACAGGCCTGCCCATCTTTTGATTCAAGCCAACCTGAGGTCATTTACTAAGTATGTTAGAATTTATGATGTTGAAGGTCACAGACTACTCAAGTCATTAGGTCTTCTTGGGGGAAAATATTTTTTATTTATTTTATTCTGAATCGGAAGTGATGCAACTTGGAGACAGGAGGTCTCTGTGCCTCACGTCTAATCCATGTTGTGATCTAGGGGCAGTTATAGTATTGCACATTGAGGACATTTTTCATTGCTTTGAGAGGGAAAGAGAGAGAGGAAGGAGGGAGAGAGAAACAGGGGTGAGAGAGAGAAGCATTGATTGATTGATAGCCTATACAACGCTCCCAGACTGGGGACTGCACTCGCACCCCAGGTGTGTGCCCTGACCAGGGACTGAACCCGCAGCTCTTCCATTAGGGGACCACGCTCCAATCAACTAAGTCATACCAGCCAGGGAAGGGAGCTACACTCTTACATGAATAATTACCACACGTGATAAAAATGATCAAATTGACATGAAGAATTTTAAGAGCATCGAGGCAACAAAGTTTGTTTCAAATACTGGTAAGAAAACAATGACTTAAAGTTAGATCTTCTCACAATTAGAATCTGTGAGTTGGTGAATTGCCCCCCACTGGAGGGGATGAAGCAGACCCTGACCTCTCTGCTTACTGTTGCAGAATAAAATCGCATCATGGGCACCCTTTCAGTTCTAAGATTCGCTGAGTGGTTTCTCGTTTCGATCCACTTGAATAAACACTAGAATTGTCACCACTAGAATAAACATGCACAAATAAAAAAGGATAGTTTTGCCATGCATGCAAGTTCCTGCCTTATTTGACTGAACTGCCCAATACTTGATCTTCAGTGATGATTAGAGTGAAACAAAATGAACCACAAAATCAGAAACCCAAAAGGCTAGATGAAAGTTTAAAGCCATGTTTCAATATCACTCAGATCGACCGAAGATTCTTCCCACTGATGTATTCTTCATTCATGTGGGAATATGCAATTTTCCAAACAATTAATACCCCTCATTTAGGATCATTTAGGAACAGTGCATCTGGAAGAAAGGGCACCAAGCACAATGACCTCGAAGGTTGTGTTCCTTCAGCCCTGGGTCCCATGATCACAACAATGAAGGGTGTGGAGTATTGCGAGACTTGGGTGCAGTAGGCTGGGATTTTGGCACCCCTCAAGGCCAGAGAGCAGGTGGGAGCCTGTTTGCTGGGCATAAGGAGTCAGAGGCTGGTCCTGGAGAGAACACCTGGGCATGTCAAGGTGCAGTTGCTCCACACGATTCGGTCCCTACCAGAAGATCCGATTGCCTTGGTCCAGCAGAGCAGAGCAAAGCTAAGACAGGTGATCCTTCCCAGGACGAGTCTCTCTGGTAGTTCTGCCAGGATGGGACCCAGCTTCAATAAGAAGGCAGGATGTCGAAATGGGAAAGATGTAAACAAGAACTGGATCTCAACCAGGTAAGTTGGATTTCAGAGTGGGCCATTCAGACCTCCAGGGAGACTGGACAGGCCATGGAGTGGGGTCCACTCAAAGATACCCAGTCCCGAGGGTTGGACTAACCTGGGAATCGGAAGTGATGCAACTTGGAGACAGGTGGCCCAGTGCCTCACCTCTAATCCATGTTGTGACCTAGGGGTAGTTATAGTATTGCACACATATGCAGAAAGTTGCGGCACTGTACACTTAACACTATAAGTTTATTTTGTGTTGACATGTAAATGACATCCCTCAGTTTTAAAAAGAAGCACTCATTTTTAAGTGTTCAGAGAAACAGAGAATTTATGACAGAGACCAGCTTAACTCATTAGTACCTTTTCTAATTAGGCAACTAGTTACCATGATTGAGTCTGGATTTGCTTGATACTAAAGTGTCAACACTAGAACGAACATGCAGGAATAAAAAAGGCTGTTTTTAATATGCATGAAAATCCCTGACTTATTTGTCTGAACTGCCCAATACATGGTTTTATATGATGATCTACCATCATTTCAGGTAGATTCAGAGCAAAGCCCACCTTTGATAGGCCTGACCCTGACCAGTTGTCATGCAGGAGAGCCAAATCACCAATATCTCTGGTAATTCTGAAGGTGGAGGAGACTTTCCTAGAACTTACTGGTTTTAGGAAAAAAGAAAAAAAAAAGAGCCAGTATATAATACCTTTGGATTATATACGACCCCCACCAGGCGGAGACTAACAGCCAGCTGTCAGGCCAGAGTGACTGACTGGCCATTGGCTGGGTGCTTGCAGGTGGTGGTGACATTGATGGAGAATGATGGATGACTCTGACACAGCCCCACCCCACCCACTTACCCATATGCATGACAGAAGGCCTCCCAACCTAGATGTCCTGGCTGACAATGCCGCCAAGTAGGCATTCAGATGTGTAAAAACAATGCATTCGGATCCAGCAGTGATTGAGCCACAAAGGTGGAGGCATTTAATGAGTTGCTAATGTGAAAATAATTTTCTTTTCTGATTCTTGAGCTGTAGGAATAAAGACAGATCAAGGGAAGCCATACAACTGGTAATGACTCTGCTGATAAAAGGACGTGGCTTTCAGGACATGTGAAAAAGGAGGACGGTCCCTGTCAGAGGTTGCTAGGAGTTTATTGACATACCCCTCCTTTATTTTTTTCCTGCTTCCTCTCTCTTCTCACCTCAACCCATCCTGCTTTGTGCTTGTGTGTCTTCACTGTCCCCCTCTCTGGGTTGAATCCTCCTTACCTCTTGGATGCAGTTTCTCCCTCCCTCACCCAAGCCTTCCCTTTCTTCTCCAGCACTCACTGGAGGGTATCCCTTAACCCCTGTCACTGTGACCATCTCTCAATCGAGGTTGTTTTCCTCCCTCGATTTCTTGTCCATATTTGATCATTATTTTTGCACCGATTTCAGGGCATGTGTGTCTTTGGAGATTTAAAAAACAGGAGATTTTTAGAATAAAAAGAGCAAGGAAAACTAAGAAAAGATATTTTAAACTTAAAAGCTACCTTGGGAACTGAGAGGCGAAAGGATTAATGGCTAAAGATTGTGCTTTCTGTTGTCTACCTAGGGGTCCCGATGGCGGGCCTCTGGCGACTGCTCAGCTAATTGGATGACGTGGATGATGGGTGCTACTTGCACTGACACCAATGTGTTCCGACGGGAAACTGGCATCTAACAGCAAGTCTCACTAATGAGAACTCGTTTTCTGCAAAGTTCTGGCTAAAATAGGGAAGAGTGAGTTATAAAGCACTTGTAAAGAAATGAACTTTTATTACTCCAAGGACACGCAGTGACAGCGCTGCTGTTTTATCTAGTGGTAGTTCTAGGGAACAGGTTTTATTGTGTAGAGGGTAATTGTTAGCAACAGATATCTAACAATAGCCAGAGGGGAGAGAGGAGGGGACAATGGGGAGAAGGGTTTTCAGGAACTACTATGAAGCCAAGGGGCAAAGCCAAGGGGGAGGGTGGAAGCAAGGGAGGGAGGTGGGTTTGGAGGGGTGGGAGAGAGCAGTGGGAAGAAAATACAGACAACTGTAATTGAACAATAAAATAATTTAAATTTAAAAAACCTGCCTGTGACACATCAACTCTGTATAAATGAGCATTTCTACTAAGGTTGTTTGAGAAGATTTACTTTTATAATGAACTGAAAAGTACTTCCTTTCAGTTTTGCTTATACAATTAATACAGGTGGGAAACTTTCTTCTCAGACAGAATATCAGGTTAAATTCTATCTCAGAACAATTTCAAAATGATCACAGACTCAAATTTTGTGAGGCCCATATTCATAAGTCTTAATTAGCATTAAATAACCTTGGTTATAAATATCTAAGGACCAGAAATATTAGTTGAAGCTACCTGTAACCCCTTTCTCGCTCCAAGTTACTGAGAAGTAAATGGAACTACACGCTACAAATATTATATTTGAGGACCAGTGCCATACCTTTGAACTTGCTGATTGAGATCTTCTTGGCAACCATATATGAAAGGCTGCTCGGCATTACACAGGGCTTGAACGACACTTTCGGAATAACTGTCAAAGCATTACTGCTGCCTGTGTCTTCGGGGACATGCAGGGGCCTGGTTTTCGGTCTAAGTTTTAGACACCTACTCTTACACTGGACCATAGGGATTTATCTCCCCCACTCTCACCTCCAGCTCACTACCACGTCATTGGGAGTCTGAAAGAATACCTAGGGCAGAAAACCATTGCTTAATTAGGACATCAGATAGGGCATATGTTGACAAATTTAAAGAGACTTTTGGGGCCCTTGACGTCTAGTTTTGAAACTTTTCTTCTGGGTAGAAGATGAGGACAGAGGACACAGAAAAGGTGTGGCATGAATGAGGAGAAACTCAGGGCTTTTCTTGTTGCCTTACCCTCCCCACGAACTCTAAAATGGACCCACAGAGCTCAGTCTGAATTCCAGTGGCTATGGGCTGCTGACGGTCTCCCTGGCTTGGTCCACTTGGATCTGCAGTACATGGAGGCCACTGGTACAATCTAAGCTACTGCCAATGGGGACATCAACATAGACGCATGTGTTCAGATGGCTGCCACGGCGAGCCGTGGGTTCAAATATGAGCTCTACCACTTACTGTCTATGTTACCTCAGACAAGTTACTTAACTTCTCTGTGCCTCAGTTCCCTCACTTTTAAAATGGAGCTGAGATAGATGAAATGATACGATATCTGAGATTTGCTTCAGAAACTGAGGGGGGAGGGTACAGTAGCAGTAACTAGGTAAACCAAAATTGGCCATCAGTGCACAGTTGTTGAGAGCACTGTAATGAAGGCTCATAATATTTTTCTCACTGATTTGTTTAAATTTTCCATAATGAAAAGCTTGAAATTTTTGGTAAAATGTTTACAATATTAGCAATGGTAACTAAACCTACCTCATAAGGTTGTTTTAAGGAATAAATGAGACAATATGTGTGAAGTCCTTTGGGCAGTGTTTGGCCCATAGTGAACACTATGTAGGTGTTAGGCACGACTATTATTAATATTGTTGTTATTATCATCTGACATGGGGTGTAACCTGACACCCAGAGAGTATACTGGTAACTTGAATGATGTCAGATATGTCAGCTCGTCCCCACAATCCCACCCTTTTTCTCTCTTTTGCAACTACCCAATACTTTAGGTCACAGTCTATTTTTTTCTTGCCTAAAGATTTCCAACAGCCTCCAAACTGTTTCCCTATCTACTATCTTGCCCTCTACCCCTTTTAACACAGTCAAATGCAAGAGGGAGCTTGAAAGAGCACCAAGAGGTAGGACCTTCAAGGAATAGGTGTTGCTGGAGCTCAGGACACATGTAGTGATGCAAAGCCACTGAGGCACCTAGGGATCAAATCATAGGCTGGACGGGGCCATATAGGAGACAAAGTCATTCTGGAGGTCACAGTCATCCTCTACAAATGGGATGATGTGAAACTGAATCAGGACAGCAGCAGTGAGAAGAAACTAACAGTAGAGACAGAGACAGAGAAAGAGTGCTAAATTCAAGTCAAAACTGCCTTTTGGAAAAAGACCTAAATGTAAGGGCTGAGAAAGAGAAAAAAGTACCGATGACATCAAGACTTTAGATCTAGATAAGTAGGACAGTGGTGCTTGGTCTTCAATTAGGTAAGACCACAAGCATAATATACAGAGCTGGGGAGGGTTTGGGGTAGGGGGCTGGGTTTGGTTCTGTAGGGGAGGAAGAAAGTTTTCCTTGACCTTTTAAGGTCTCTGGCTGGGTCTGTAAATTAAACTGACAAAGACAGGTTAACAGGGAAAAAAAGGTCCAAATTTATTGAATGTAAGTTTTATGTGACAAGGGAGCCTCCATAAGAAGATAAATACACAAAGAAACAGTTGAATCCGTGTTTTCATGCTAGGTTTGCCGAAGAATGGACAGTCGTGCAGGATTATGATAAGTTAGGGGATGTGAGGACAGTGTGGTAAACTGGGGGACACTGAGCAAGGCTACTTGGTGTCTGTGACTCTGTGTTAGAGATAAAGATGCTCTTTTCCTCTGAGTATAGGGAGGGCACCTCTCACATGAGGGTCTCATGATCCGCTTCAGGGGTGAGGGTGGGAGGTGGATCAGAGAGACCTTCCAGCCCCTCTGTTTCTCAGATTCCTTCAGCTCAGACTGCTTAATATGCCAAGGCGCCACATTCTGGAGTCTGTTTCCAGAACCCCAAAGGTTCTAATGGGCTAAGTTTGTGGTATATCAGAATATTCCAGAATTATCAAGAAGGCCAATAAAAGTGAGAATTTGGCTCATTATCAGGTCTCCTTTTTCTGTGTTGAAAATATATGATCTTCTTAATTCTGGGGATAATTTGAATAAATAAAATAGAGAAAAAAAGATCAAATTAAGAAAGTCCTTCCTGATATGTCAATGCTGAGAACAGCTGACTCAAGAAATTTAATTCCAGGAAAAGTGCTTGTAGGTAATACACTGAATTGTGTGTGTACATGTGTGACAGATACATCTAGGTTCTCTCCCCACATCCCACTCCTGTCTTTTAGTGTCTGTCCCTCTCTCTGTCTGTTTCTCACACACAATGTTTTCTTGGTTTATCAATGTAGCAGAGACACACCACAGTACCAAGGAAGGAATAGATGACACTCAGCCTCCTCATTTGATTAATAAGCAACAGAATCATGGTCTTGTTTTCAGGGAGCTTTCCTATCATGGCTGTAATCTCTGGAGAGCTCAAACCTACAAAGCGATAACATCTGGTGCCCATTATTTCCCCAGATCTGTTGTGATTAGTCCGTATGATAAGCCTGGCCAATTGCTATGGGCAAGGGATTGCCACATTCCCCCCATCAGGGTACTGGAGCTGTCACTTCTGGTTTGTGGCCCCTGCTAATTTGCCACCACAATTTCCAATATCTGCTAGAATTCCACAAGGAAATCTCAATGCCTTGCAGGGGCAATAGGCGGTG
>PVKM010029762.1:0-17610 GCA_004027735.1 Carollia perspicillata | reverse complement strand
GCTATGGCCGTGGTGGGGCAGGGGCCAGGGCACCATGCTGGTGGTCGTCGGGGCTGGCAGCCTGGGGGGCAGGCAGAGGTGGACAGCATTTTACCAAAACAGGGACGCAGGGGGCCTGTGGTGCCGCACACCGTCGTGGACCCAGGGCTCACCGAGGGGCTCAGTCCTGTGTCAAGGGTCCAACTCCAGTTTGGGGAAAAGTAATTAAAAGCAACTCAATCTCTCAACCATTCTCTGAGCATCTACCCCGGTTCTTCCGGAACTTGATGAGATACGTGATTCCTCTTCCTTCGAAGTTCCTTCTAATACACGTAAAAGGCATAGTCTGGCATTCTAGAATGCAAACATGCCTGCCTTCCTCAGTTCGTCCACTCCACACCCCCGGAAGAACCCTCTCGGGGAAGCTACCAGAATATCAGAGGCCTTTCACCAGGCAGCTGCAGGCCCAGCGACCTGCAGGACAGTCCGGGGGCCGGCGCACTCAGCAGTGGGCTCGGGTTTGGTCGGCTCTTCCGCGGTCCTCAGGCCTCTGCTGCCAATGGCCTTGGGCCCCCAGGACGAAGTGCGAGCTGCCTGGCCCCCTCCCCGCCGCTCCCGGTCATTCACAAGCGCTCCCCCTGCGGGAAGCCCAAGAGAAACGACAGGGCTGGCACAGGCCCACGGTCACTTGGAGGTCCAATTCCGTGCTCACGGGCACTTCCCTCGGGAGCCTCGGGGTGACCAGTCTGTGAGCTCACTGTCTCATCCAAGCCGTGGGCCAGACTACAGGCAGGCACGCCCCCGTCCAGGGCCCTCTCCTCCGACTGGAGCAGACATCTCCTGGTTTCCTTCAGGGCACACACGGGCGGGCCTTTCGGAGAAAGGCGCAGGTCAGCCGCCACGACTGTCTTCTCCCCCCAGGGCCGAGCGGTGGTCACGCACGTTCGCGACACTGTTCACGTGAGTCCCAGAGATGGAGTGTGATGCGGACCCCAGGGAACGTCTGTTTTCCAGACCCCAGGCCGGGGAGACTTTCGGATCAGTCACGCAGGACATTTAATTATTCGATGCTTTAATGGCCGCCACTGCTGCTCCCGTTCCCTGGGGCCTCAGGCAGTTTCTTGGAGAAACCGGGCTTGCAGCCCAGGGAGGCTGGCTTTGTCCCCAAGCCCAGAGACCCTGCTGTGGAGCCACGACCGCACCCACAGGGCTCGGCCTCCGCTGGGCTGGGGCTGGGCTGCTTCGCCACCTCAGCAACCCGCTGGGCACAAACGTGTGCCCGGGCACCAAACCGTCAGGGTTGCACGGCCAGAACCGCCTTCTGTGTGCTCTGCTTGTCATCCGAAGGCCTTGCCCTCCGCCCCACGGCCCCAGTGTGTGCGCTGACCAGCACTGTGGATGCGGGTCCTCTCCCGGGCCCCCAGCCTGGGTCAGGCCTCAGGGAGGGACGCCCCTCCACGCCCTGGGCGGACTGCCTCCCAGGGGGCTGGGCAGCCGGCAGGACCCGGGCGAGTCTGGCTCCTGGGCCCCAAGCTGAGGGGCTCGGCCAGCGGCCTTTCTGGTGGAAGCAGAGACTGGACGTCCACGTGTCCCGTGGATTCTGCACGGCTGTGGCCGACATGCCTGGCCTTCCCCACAGGCCTCTGTGCCCAGTGGCGACCGTCACTGGTTCAGACCCGCCCATTCTGCGCATCAGGCCCCGTGCTGGCCTGGCTGGCCTCTCCCCACGTGGGCTTCAGTGGCCTGGGCGCTTCCGACCCTTTGTCCAGGTTAACTCTGTGCAATGCCCTCCCTGTCTCTTCTCCTGCAAAATTCCTATTTTCTTATTTTTCAACACTATATTTATTTTTAAATAGGAGAAAGGAAGGAGAAAGAGCGGGAGAGAAATATAAATGTGTGGTTGTGTCTCCTGCACCCCCTACTGAGGACCTGGCCCACAACACAGGTATGTGCCCTGACTGGGAATCGAACTGGCGACCTTTTGGTTCGCAGGTCGGCACTCAACCCACTGAGCCACACCAGCCAGGACTTGTCTTTTTTTTTTTCTAAATGGACACAATTCAAATCCTGTCAAATCCACCCTCTGAAGGTATGTGATTCCGTGGCTTTCAGTGTATTTCAAAGGTTCAGCGCCGCCCTCACCACGGAGACCGGATTGCTTCCCGTCGCCCTCGGAGAAGCCCTGCTTCCCGTCCATCCCCAGTCTGCCTTCGTCGACGGGCGTGGAGTCGCAGGAGACGTGGCCTTCTGCGCCCGGCCCCTTCCCCTCCATACGCCGCTCTCCAGGCTCACCCACGTTGTGGCGTGCGTGGGGCTTCGTTCCTTCCTGTGCCCGAATAACGGCATTTCGCCGCGCGGACACGCCGCCCCTTGCATGCCGTTCCCGCTGCACGGCCGCCTGGGCCGTGGTGAAGGAGGCTGCTGGGTCTGATGGGGCCTCTGTGCTCACTGTGTGAGGAGTTTCCAGAGGGTTTTTACCGGCAGGACGAGGGCTCCAACTGTGCCACTTCCACACCACCGCCTGCCATCGTCCCTCTTCATCAAGGCCACCTGAGTGGGGGAGAGCAGCAACCCAGGCACATGCCCTGACTGGGAATCGAACCGGCGGCCCTTCGGTTCGCAGGCCAGCGCTCAATCCACTGAGCCACACCAGCCAGGGCCGGTTGTCTTTAATTTCTTCCAGTGACGCTCTGTAGTTTTCAGGGTGCAGGTCAAATTACTGCACGTCCCCCTTTCTGATGCTACTGAAGTGGAAACCGTGTCCTTCATCTTATTTTGAAGCGTACGCTGCTCGTGTGAACAGCACAGCTGACTCGTACCCCCGTCCTGCACCCCTCAGGCTGCTCAGCTCACTCAGTAGCTCTGAGAGCTCGCTGCGGGTTCCTCCGGGTTCCTACACACACGAACGCATCGCCTCTTTCCACTCTGGAAGCCTGTGCTTTGTTTTTCTTGCCCAATTCGCTGGCTGGAGCCGGTGTTGGAAGCAGGTGGCCGTGGACACCCTCGCCTCGTCCCTGACCTTCGGGAAGACGCTCTCGGTACTCTGCTGTCAAGGATGACGGCAGCGCTGGGTCCCCCGCGGACGCCCTTTAGCAGGTCGAGGAGGCTGCGTCTTATCCCGACTCGGCTGAGTGTTCGCACCGTGACTGTGCGATGTCCACGAAGGACACCGAGTTTTGTCAGCTCTGTTTTCTGCGTCTCATGAGATGACCGTGTAGCTCTAGCTTCTGTCCTTGGTCTGACGCATTCGATGGGCTGATTTCTGGGTTCCGTGCCAGCCTTGCGTTCCTGGGGGAAATGACATTTGCTCCCAGTGCGCAGTCACCTCGCGTGGGGACCGGGCGCAGAGGCCTCTCTGTGGGCTGCAGCGCTGGCTGGGCTGGCACGCTGGCGGTGCCCGGGCACACTGGAGCCTGGGGAAGGACGAGGACACGTAACTGGGTCTCAGGAAACGCGAAGGAAGTTCAGGGGCTCGGGCTGAGACGGGGAGGGGACTCCAGGCGGAGCCGCGGGTGCTTCTTTATTCTGCTTGGCCCAGACAGTGCTGCCCGTGCCAGCCTCTCCAGCCCCAGCAGGGCACGGCCGCCGGTCTCCACCACCGCCAGCACCGGCACCGGAGCCCCGGGCACAGCCGACTGAGTTGTCCCGATGAACAGATCCCATGAGACTTCACACACGGCTTCTTCCCGCATCACATCCGTGAGACTGAGTGGGTGAAAGCAATGCCTAGTCTCGTCTCACCAGTAAAGGAATGCCCCGGTTCCTGAAAGACCAAAATTGCAGAGGACGCCGGCCACGGAGCCACACCAGATGCCCTCCGGCCCAGCTCCACGCTCTGCCACGTGGGCAATGGCCACGGCTGCGCAGTGGTCCCAAGTGCCAGCCAGCCGTTTCCACCGGCGGCACCAGGAAGGCGCAGGCACAGAGGGAGGTTCGGGCGGGAGGGCGAGGTCCTGTGAAACGCTGGGGCCCACACCTCGTGCCCACGCCGGCCCACCCGGGGACCTGTTTTCCTTCGAAGCTCTCAGGGTTGGCGTCAGCTGCGGAGGATTAAGACTTTGGAATCGCGACGGGGTGACTGGAAGGTGGGGGTTGCCACGTGAGCGGAAACTAAAACGCATGGCGCTCTGGGACTGAGTTACCAGGACTGAGGCTCTGGGTCCTGTGCGTGGAGCTTGAGTGCAGGCATGTTATCGCACGCAATACATCCACGCGCAGGGGTCGTGTCTGCGTCTACCCGGTGGAAGATCAGGCTTCCCGTTGTGAGGACACAACGCACAGCGTGTGCTCTTGCGTTACTACTTACCATCTCCCGCACAAACAGCCGTAACCCGGCTCTCACCCCACCCTGTGTATGTGCACAGTCACGCGGGGAACACGGGGTGAGCCGGGGTCAAGGGGCAGCGGGGAGACGCTGGTAGACACAGTGGAGCGTGACCTTCGGATCTGACCTGCGTGTGCGGACGCACGACGCCGAGCAGGAAAAGGACAGAGTGCGGCAGGCCCGGGGGTGGGGTGGGGATGGGTGTCAGGACCCACACCCTGGGTTCAGCGGTCTGTCCGGTAGTCCCATGCGACTCTGGACAAGTGACTCCTGAATGTGACAATCCCGCATGTGTGCTCACGGCAGACGGAGCCTCACACGTGGTCCTGCACCGCGGACAGCTCACGCCAGCTGACGGCTTATACTTCTGTCTACCAGTGATCATAAAAATTCTTTAAAAAACCCCACTCTGTCTCCATGGCTACATTTCAGGGCATCGTGAGAGAGATGTTCAACCCTGGACAGCACCCCCAGTCTCAAAGCTGGCTCCCAGCACCCATTCGGTCTCCCCTGAGATCAAATGAATGCCCGGGGCACTGGGCAGCGGCAGCCGCCCTGAGCCCACCAAAGCACGCCTGTCTGCCTGGTTCAAAGGCAAGCGGGAGGTACGGCCGGTCTCTGGGGAGCGGTCCCGTTGTGCCCGACCACTGGGAGCTTTTCAGAGCACCTTTCTCACGAGAGCTCCCTGGCCGGCGGCAGGCCGGAGCTGCCATCAGCTGCGTTCCGTAGGTGGAGTTTCTGCGGCAGTGGTAACGCACTTGCTTTTCTCCCCGTCCGTTCTCCTAAGTGGCTGAACGTCTGGAGCGGGATCTCCCCGCTCTGGGCCTGTCCTGCGCCTTGCTGATGAGGACGAGCGGGTCCCGGGGGGTCGCTGAGGGGGCAGCGGCTCGCAGGGTCCGAGCCGGCGCTGCAGGACCCTCAAACACCTCGTGTAAACCCCGAGGTCCCCGAGGAGCAGTGCGTCTACGGGGCTGTGGACGTACAGACTTTTCTAACAGTACGGTATGTGCCAGGCCTGCACGCGGCCGGCGTGCCTCCCGCTCCCCCCGAAACCCCCCGCCAGAGTCTGCCCCCGCCCCTCCGGCCGGGAGGCCAGCCCGGCCCGCTGGCTGGGGCCAGGGCACGCCCGCTGACAGGCGCACTGCAATGACAGAAATTCACTCTGAGCTGCAATCAGTGGCACTGTCATTTTCGGGGGTTCCTGCCAATTAATTAAGCCTGTCACACAGGAAAACCGCGGCGCGCGAGTGGTAATTTATATTGGAGGAGACGGGCCTCGCGGAGCCCGGCGGCTCCTCCACAAACAGGAGTCTCCCTCAGCCCCGAAATAAACAGGGGGTGTGGGCGAGTGGGCGATGGCAAGGGGGGGCTCCGCGCGGCACGGGAAAGTTACGCTGCCCTTGTGACGCCCGCTCACTTGGACGGCGGGAGCGCGGGACCGGCTGATTGAAACTCCGCGCGAGCCCCCGGCTCCCGGCCCTCCGCGCCCGTCCGGGACGGCAGAATCAGAGGAGTTTATTCATACCATTAAGCCCCAGAGAACTTAATTGAAAGAAGAGCACAGCCTGGACCTTGACAAGCGGGAGGTCACAGTAATTGCTGCCGGACATATTTAACATTAAGATAATCAGGCCATTAATTACCCTTTGGATCATTAAATCAGCCAGTTGCAAAATGAAATTTCTGCCTCTATTACTCACTTGAGAGACCACAGGGGTGGCCTTTAATTTATCAGTGAGCTGGAGATACAAAGGCTGGGGCTGGGGGAGGGCGGGCAGGGAGGGGGCCGCGGCGGCGGTGGCGCGGGGGGCAGGGCGTCCGTCGGCCGTGCTCGGTGATCGTGGCAAATTAACTAGGTGAGATACCCTCCGCGCGCACAGGCAGAAGCCGGGGTGTGTAAATAGACAGGGGCAGACAGGGGGACCAGAGCCCGCACACCACTTAGCAGGATAATAAAGGAAATCATCCTTGATTATCAGCGCTAATTTGGACACTGCCGGTAGCTTGTTATACGTGTTCTGAGTAGCATTTAATTAATTCAATTGCTTGTTAATGAGGGAAGTGACATGTGGGGAGCAGATGCCACCCAACTGCAGATGGGTTCTGGTCATCACAGCAAAGTCCTTTTTTTTCCCCCTGCCCTTTTTTTTTCTTTTAAAGAAAGAAAATAGGAAAAGGTGTCAAGCATAGAGGGACACTCAAAAGAGACAAAACATCGACCTTGGCGGGCCAAGGACTGCTGAAAATTAACAAGCCCAGGCCGTCCTGGGGCCGAGGGGCCCGCGCTCCCCGAGGCCCGTCTGGAACAGGGCGTCTCCACCCAGAAACGGGAGCCGAGACGGCTGCATTGTGAGCTCCCGATCAAACCCGCCGAGACAAAGACGTGGCCGAGTGGCGCTGCTCTCACTACCTCAGGTTAGCGGTGGGGATCCAATTATTTTCGGTGTGGACACACTTCCCCTTTCTCAGTACCTCCGAGCGCGTAAATAAGAGGAAGGGGCCTTCCGCAACCCCAACGGGCTGAACGCGGGCCGAACGCGGGCCCCTGGGTGTGCCCGTCTCTCCCACCAGGGCTCCGGACGTCCGGTCCCGAGTCTTCCTCCCAGAGTGACATCTTTTCCCTGGTGAAGGACAGGAGGGGAGTTCGGGTGCCCAGGTGAGTGGATGAGTAGCGGCAAGAGAAGGGATGCTGGGAGAGCAGAGGATGCCCTGCTGCAGTGGCACGCTCCCGGGGCGTCGGGGGGAGGGCTGAGGGCACTGGCTGCACTCGGTCTCCTGCGTGAAGTGGGTGCACAGGTGTCCACCCCTGGGTGGCTCTGATTTCCCAAACCGCCACGTAGACGGGCCACCTGCCCTGAAACACGCCTGCAGCCCATCCCCGAGGACCCACACGGGCTGCACGCTGACACTGAGGCACAGAGACGGGCGGGGGGGGGAAGAAACGTGGGCAGGGGTGGGCGGCGCTAGGGGCTCCCGTTCGGTCCTGGCAGGAGACCACGTTCACTGCAGTTGGGCCCGAACGCTGCCACGTGGGTCATCGAAAAGGCCAACCCTGGCACAGTGACACAGACCAGACCCCAAGGCCCCACTTGAGGGAGGGCACGCACGGGGTTGCTGAGACCGCCTTGCTGTGCCCTAGCGACATCCAGGCCCCGATTCGCTCACGACACCTGAGGCCTGGAGGCAGCAAAAGCACCCGGCAGGCGGGCACACACACACACACGCCTGTCAGGACCTCTGCCTGAGCTAATGACCCCTCCACTTGAAACGGGCGCACAAAGGGAGCTTGGGGACCTCTCCCTGTGGTCACGACGGGAGTCCTGACACTGGAACCAGAGCCCTGCCTGGCTGCTCCAGCCCTGGTTCCCCGGGTGGCAGCAAGCTACGTGGTGTGACTCACAGACTCACAAGCTCAGGGTCCTGAAGCCCTGGCCCCGCAGACGGCCCCTCCGTGAGCCCCTGAAACCTAGCTGGTGCTGCCCACTGCATCTCCCCACTTAAAGTCAATATTTTAAGTGTGTGCTTAAATGGTATCAATAGCAATTAGAGAGGGGATTCGGATTCCACTGCGGATGGAGTTAATTGTTACGGCATCGACCTCCCGCAGGTGCCTCTCTCTCTGAATTACACCCGCACTGCGGGGGGCGGGGGGCACCCTCTCCCCTCCCGAGACAATAAATTTTGTATCGAATGCACTGGAAAAAATGGCAGTTGTTGCAGAATCCATCAAAAAGGTTTTTTTCTCTTCCTGGGAGTAATTAAAAGATGCTTTTCTTGACTAATGGCCCCGGTCTGCGAATGGGACGTCAATGCGGCCTCACCGCCGTCAGCTCCGATTGATCGGGTGCGCTGCTCGACTCCGACCGGCGTTCTCGGGGTGGCTGAGATTCACCAGAACCGATTACCAGCCGGTCGAAGCTGCCCGAATAGCGGGTGGGGGCAGCCGCGTGGAGGCGGCACCTGTTTTCCTGGTGCGCCCGCGGGGCCAGGCACACCCGGTGCGGGTGGCTTCCGGGGACTGGCTGTTGCTTCCGAGCAGGGTGGGCTGTGTCCTCCACCCCACAGTCCCCAACCTGCGCGTGTGTGCGGGGGAGGAAAGCCCATTTCTGATTGTATTCCACTGTCAGAATGAATCTTCCCAACAAGCTGGAACAGACAAGAGCTTCTCAGGGCAAACAGCTGGGCCCCTTTTCAAAGAATTAGACCGGATATACTGCGCCAGGCTTTTCCTTGGCTAGACAGGAAAATTTACCGAAGCAGTTCTTTTTAGGGTCACCTTGGGGCCCCATGAGGAGACCCCTCCAGCTGTGTGCACCACCCAGCACAGGCCCTGCAGAGACGGGGGTGGGGGGAGCAGGATCCAGGCCAGACGCCCCCGCTCAGGTCGCAGACTGAAGTCCACGCGGAAATGCCAGCCCTCACACCTCGAGTCTCTCACTTCTATCTGCGGCAGCTACAGGCTGCGGCTGGGGCGCTGGAGCGACTGGTATTTCACGGGGAGGCCCCACCGCTCCCCACCGGTCCCAGTACACAGAAGGCCGTCTCATGCCCCCAGGACCACGGCCTCCTCCCCTCGGCCCCGTCCCTCTCATGACGCTGCTGGTGGCCTCCGGTCCTCTTGGGAAGAGCGGAACACGCACGCACACGTAAACAGACCAGTGGCTCACCTTCTGCCCGCGTCAGATGCTGTCCGCACCCCCCCCCCCACGAAGGCCCTCCCAGGACTCTGCTGGCTTTGGGCCCCCCACCCCCATGGGTGAGGACCACCCTCCCCCCATTTCCCCACCTACCCCACGGGGCCCACGGCTTGCACGCTCCTGTCTTTGCCGAGGGCACTGCCCCCCCCCAGGCCTGGAAACCACCCCGCATTTTAAAGCCCAGCTCGGGCGCCGTTCCGAGGCCTCCCCAGGGCACCGCAGCTGTAAGAACCCCTCCGCTCTGCGGGCTCCCCGCAGGCCCGGCCCCCTCGGCTGGCCCAAGCACACCGCCCCGGGGCTGTGACCGGCCTTCCCCACTCCTCTTCCAGGAGGAGGCGCTCGCTCCCTGGGAGAACGACTGGGGCACAGAGAACCCTTCAGTCCTCCCGGTGGTTCTCCTCTGCACGGCGCACGGAGCCCCGAAACCCGGAAGTGACCCCCGAAACGCCAGGTAGCCGCGCCGCCGCCACGTCGCCTTGGAGAGGAGAGGGGACCCGGCGCGCTGTGCGGACGCACGTGAGCGGAGGGCCGGCGGGACGGAGAGGCCCGCCCTCTACGCGTGGGAAAGGCGCGCTGCACTCGTCTCTAAAACACGAAGGCCCCAAGTGGGACACAGCGGACGCACACGGGGGCCCGCTCACGTGCATGGCCTGGAAGGTACGACACCAGCCCACGTCCTCGCTCCTGAGTGGAGGTGACGTTGATGTAAAATAGTTCCCATTAAAATAAAAATCAACCCGCACCGTTGTTTCCAACCATTCTAAGTGCTCCTGATTATAACAGATGAAAAATCAACTTTTCTAATTCACAGAATTGACCGTGGTATCTATATGCTTCCTTTAGACACAAACAGTAAAATGTATCAGGTCAATTTTTTCTGATGTGTTTTTTTTTATGCTCACTCACTGGCATTTCTGTATCGCTTTGACAGAGAGAGGACAAGAGAAAGAAACATTGATGTGAGAGGGAAACATCGATGGGTTGCCTCCCATGTGTGCCTGGGAAGGGGGTCAACCGGCAACCCAGGTCTGTGCCCTGACTGGGAATCGAACCCACAAACCATCAGTTACAGGACGATGCTCCAACCAACTGAGCCACACTGGCCAGGGATCCGATGCCTTTTAATTGTTTTAAGATTTTATTTATTTATTTTAGACAGGGGAAGGGAGGGAAAGAAACATCAGTGTGTGGTTGCCTCTCACACGCTGCCCACTGAGGACTTGGCCTGCAACCCAGGCATGTGCCGCGACTGGGAATCGAACCAGTGACCCTCGGGTTCACAGGCTGGCACTCAATCCACTGAGCCACACCAGCCAGGGATGGTTGTTGTTTTCTGTACTCATACATTAAACTCAATGCAATTTCCACTTGTTTTTCGCGTTCAGACCTAAATGCTTTCTAAGAAAACAGTACTATTTAAAAAAAAAACGGATATTAAAACAAGACTTAATCTCTTGAGAATGCTCCTAGTTGGTGACCCAGCTGATTTCTACGTCAGTCTTAAACGAGTCAAGACGGAAATTTTTAAAAGCGCCTCCTATGTTCGGTCCGTGAGACAGTCGCCCATCTGTGCTGCGTGGCGTAGCTGGCACGCCGAGAGCTCACACACAGACTCCGCGGGGGGAGACAGGCGAACGGGCGCGCCTCTTGCTCCTGCCCCTCCCACAGAGCGCCCAACGTAGGGAGAGGATGGGGCACAGGCCAGCCTCATTCTCGCAAGTGAACCGAAGGGGGCACCAGAAGTCCACTTTCCGGTGTTAGTGGACTCCACCCAGCCGCTCCCCCAGCGTCACTTAGCGGAAGGACCCAGTCTCTAGCCCCTCATGTGTGGCCTGGCCTTTCGCCTGGTCTGACTGCCAGCAAAACCAGCCAGAGAAAGGCACCGAGTGCCCGTGGCAGGAGACCAGTGGCCTCCCTCCATTCCTCCGCACGTCTGAGCAGTGAATGCGGACCGCGGCCCCACACCCCACTCCAGAGCCGGGGACGCCCGTGCAGACGGAAGGGCCCGCCCCGCCTCTAGACACCAGGCTTCCTCAGGAGGCACGCTGTTTCACCTCCTTAGTGCACTACATGCGCACGTGTTCTCAAAACCGGTTATGCTGCTGCGCGTGAAAAACGACAGACTGAACGGCCTCAGACCACACGCACAGTTAACAGCAATGGGGGGGGGGGGAGTCACCGTACATTGTATGCCAATCTTGGTTGGTTCACCGAGTTAGAAGTATATGTTGGGAAATAAACTATATTCTGTTAGCAGGAACTCACTTATTTTCTGTGTATATAGCAATCGAGGAAACGCTCATCAAAGATCTAAGAATAAGAAACTGGGAGAATCCAAATCCATAATTGGTGTTAACAGTGCAGCTTACGCCTATTAAGAAAGCATTAATTAACACTGATGTATTCATAAGGTTAGAAATTTGAGGCACTTCTGTGAAGGGGAGAGGAATCCCCAAGGTGTAAAAAGAAACATAAAAAATTGAGGTGCCTGAATTGCCCATGCAGGCTGAGACCCGGTTTTAAAACAGGCCTGGCTGCCCTGGTCTGGCCGGCACCCCTACGGCGCTCCGGGGCCATTCTGAATTCTGACGGTGGCTGTCCCTCGGCGGGCGGCACGCAGGCCCTGAGGCCACACCCCTTCCCGAGTTCCTACCTGGTGGAGTCCAGTGAGGGCTTCGCCCGCCCCTGGCAGCTCTCCTCCCAGACGCTGTTGGCCAGCTCGTTCCCGATGGACAGCATCACCTTGATGAGCTCGACGGGCCAGTCATCCAGGTCCAGTGACCGGACTCGGGAGAGGTGGGTGCCGAGGTTCCGGTGGATGCCCGAGCACTCGATGCACATGAGGGCGCCCAGGTTCAGGCTGGCCCAGTTGGGGTCTGTGGGGAGAGGAGCAAGTGCCGCATGCAGTCAGACCGTGCCCAGGCGGGCCACCGCCCCCCGGAGTCCCCGAGGCAAGCTGGGAGTCACGCAGGCTTTGCCGCCAGACTCCCTCCCCCCGGTAACGTGGCCTGAGGACGCTCCCCGGCCAGTCTCGTCGCCGTGTGGGTGTCTGGAGAAGTCGAATGTGCTGTGGCACATTTCAACCCCTGGCCTCGGCCAAAGCCAAGCCTCGGCGTGTCCCAAACGAAGGACGACTGGGCTCGCTGGTTTGGACAGAGAGATGCATTTCCCGATACAGCTCCAGCAGCAACCCTCTCGGGAGGAGACGCACCCGTGGGAAAGTCACACGTGACCCGGTGTGCGTTGATGACGGCTGCTGGTGAGGGACAGCCGGGTCGTTCCCAAAGCTGGGACGTCCCTCACGGCCACCTCTGCACCTGTGGGCACACCCGAGTTTCCATGAGTCCTGGGAGGGCTGTTGGCAGATTTCAAAGACAAGAGGGAGATGCCCCGCTACGAAAGACTGGTTTCCAGCAACGTCACTTAAGGAGCGTGCCCTGACGCCCTCCTGGCGTGGCAGGTCCTTGGTGGGGCCCTGCCCTGAGCTACTGGCCCCGACTCGCAGCCTAAGTGGCTTTTGTGACACCGCGCTGAGGACAATAAGTGCATTCAGAGAAGAGCCTGGGACCCCGGGCTGGCCGAACACTGGGCGCTGCAGCCGATCCGCAGATGGGGCCTGAGACCGACGGTCACAGAGGCTTTCGCACCATTCAGGGACGACCAATGTTTGTTCCAAGTGCACTTCAAGGGTCAGCAACAACAAACAGGTAGCTGACATCGTTTTTACTCTAAATCAGTCTGCAGATGGCGAAGGACCAGGAACAGCAGCGCCCGAACCCGTCAGAAACCAGCCAGCCCGGTGCTTCACGTCTAACCCCTGCTCGGGAGGGCGGGCGCCAGACTAGGGAGCTATGGCCACAGAGAAGGCCCAGGTGGGAAGAAAAAGCAAACGCCCCAAATATAAACAAATACAAACAAAAACAAACAAGGAAACGCGGGTTAAACGATAGAGAGTACAGTTGGAAGAACCAAGACCCGGGCTGCACGGAGTGGGTCCAGCCCCGGGCCTCGCGGGGTGTTTGGGGAAGGGGTGGCCTGGCGAATAGTCTGTGGAAATGCCCCCGCCCCGCCCCAGCTCTCAGCCGTGTGCCCTCCCCTTGGAGCCCAGCCCTACACAGGCCAGCTCTGCTTCCCGCCCGCCCCACCTCTGATCCCTCTCCGGCCTCATGGCTCTCTGACGCCTTTGGGTCCAGGCCCGGCCTCAAGTTTTCTCCTACTGTCTGGCTGCTCCGGCTCGGCGTTCCTTTCCAAGTCTTCCCCTGATTCTGCCTGAACGTCTAGGGGCTACACGGTGACTTCTACCTTCTTCCCCCACCTTTCCTCACTGCCCCACCTCTGCCCCCACGGAGGGCTGTGGTCAGTGCTTCCACAGTGTCCCCGCTGTCGCTGGTGTATTTGGACCCCTACGTCACTCACCTGGACTGCTGTGAGAACCTCTTATTGGTTCCAAAGCCACCCGCCACCCCCATGAGTCACCCTGTGGTCACAGCAGCCCTAGACCTTGCAGCAGGGCCGCCGCCCGCTCCCGTGCCCTTCAGCAGCTCTGAGGCTGGGCCGGGTGCCGGGCCTGAGCGGTGCCAGCCACACCCAGGACACGACCCCACGGTCTCTGAGCCAAAGACGTCAGACGTGAGCCCATGCAATTTTGCTGGAGCCCTCCCCTCGCCCGCCACGTAGGCCGCCCACTTACTCTGGGTGTCGCAGTCCACACAGTGCGAGTTCCCGCGGAGGCTCCGTATCGACTGCAGGGCCATGGCCTCGCTCTGGCTCGTCAGCCGGGACTGGACATGGGGGAGACACACAGACGCCAGCGATGAGAACCCAAGGGAAACACACGCTGCCCCTCCCAACACCAGGGCCAAAGAGAACCGACTGCGGGCGAGGGCAGCGGGAGGACGGTCCCGAACTCTCGCCCGCTTCTGCAGGATAAAGCGTGACTGACCGGGACGCACCGCGAGGGGGCGCCCCGTGCTCGATTCACGGGTGAGAACGGCTCTGCCAGAAGCGGGGACAGGGCTCGGCTGGGTCCCACCCGAACGAACACGCCCACACTGCGCCGCCTGGACGACGCCACCGGTTAAAGTGCTTCTATGCTGTGTGTCTACCCGGTATGAGGAGTAAAGGAGAAACAAAGTTTCTGCTGATAAGCGAAGGACAAGGCTTCGGTGGCGCCACAGAGACGCAGGCTGTGGTCCCACTCAGGAGACCAGTTTCTTGTTGCCTTTGGAGACGTTCTCCGTGGCCATGACGACGACGTCAGACCACGTCACTGGAGGGCGTGAGGCAGGGCGGGGTGAGCGCAGCTGGGCGTGGCTCTGTGTGCAAGCACCGGAGTGCCTTCCCGGAGCCCCTTCCCGGAGCCAGTTCAGAGCTCACAGGAGGAGGAAAGGCACTTGATAAGCTACGAATGGATATAATCATCATCGCTAAGTTTTGTTAATGTTTTGGTAATTATTCCTGCAGCCTTTCTTTAAGCATTATCGATACGCACGTAAGTGCGCCTTAAAAAGGCAGTGAACTGTAGATTGCTTCGAAACCTGCCCTTTAGCTTAGTAAGACGTCGTCTGGCGGCCATCCTGGTTTCTCCGGCATCATCGTTTTCGACACCGCACAACAATTCCACTCCCGATGCCTTACCGGCGACGTCTCCGATTTCCCTCCATTGTACCCAGCGCCGCAGCTCTGTGCAAGCCCGTGGGCGTTAACTCAGGAGAAGCCCCGGGCGGTTGAGGTGTGAGGGAAAAGGATGTGCACCGTTTTTAAGGCCCACACTGCATGCATTTAATATAACGGTTAAACCAAATGGATTCCAGAGGCCATTTAGAATAAGGTTGATTTTTGTTGAGAATTCTTCATAAACTGAACTATGTCATGTCAATTGTTCGACGTGAAATACTTTATCGCATACTACTACTAATATAATTTATTAATTGCTGCTGAGTAGCATGATGTAATGCATTGTTGGGGTTTCATGCCCTTCGGTTAGACGCCCAGGCATTCCAAGTACATTTGACCATTTACACTGGCCCCTGGAGTGGGTGTGTGCGCATGTGCAGGGATGTGTCTGGTCGTCCCTGCCCCCCTGTGTCATTGTGGCAGCACACGGGTGGATTCGTACGTCCACCCTGCTACCAACTGGATTGCCCACAGGCAGCTCACAGGCCCTGTAGCTCGTTCCCACCTAGTCAGTATTTTGCCCTCCAGCCACTGCTCGTGGGTGTTACTTCCTTGGGCACATCCGGGCACATCCTGGTACCTGCTCAGCCACGCCCCGGGGGGACAGGGGTGAGCCTGCTTCCTCAGTGCCGGGTGCATCCGCCTAGGACAGCCACCCGACTCACAGGAGCAAAGGGGCAGCGTTTGAAAGCTGGTGTTTGCGTTGGACCCGAGGGCGAGGCCATGAGTTTCACGAACAGTGGAAGAGGCTGGCGAGGCGCGAGAGGGAAAGGGCCGACACGCTTCCGGATCTGACATGGCTCCGGTCTGACCGGGACACTGTGGTTTGATACCGGGTTGACGTAAGTGTGTCTGCCTGCTAGGCAGCACCGCCCTGCCCGCTCCTGTTCGGAAACTGCATGCCCCTGTTGGGCGGGTGACACCGGTGGAGGCTCTCCACGGGCGAGGGGACCGGGGAGCGCCCACGTCGCTCTGGGAGCGCATCTGAGGCTGCGGGATTCGTGAAGCCGAGGTGCTTGGAAATGAAAGGCAGTGCTCCTGCCCACCTTGGGTATAAAACCGCTTTTAAAAAGAGAAGCAAATTACATTATAATAATAATGACTGTGGTCTGGTTTATCCTGGTTAAAGAGGGTAATAAAATCAGATACTCCATCTTTCTGAGAGACAGGCTCTCTTCTTAATGACAAAGCTGAACATAAATCACGGGCAGGAATTTCTTTAAATTGTTACAAATGAAACCGTGGGTTGGTGGGCAACATTCTTTCTCTAGTTTTGAGTTGACTATAGTTTGAAAATGCTCTCCAAGGCTCTAAAATGTCCCAGAAAAGGGGCCAAAAACACTGAAATAATGGATCTGAAGGAACCCCTGATGGGAAGAACGGGAACAATGACGTTCGTACAAGGAGTGTACACTGGGTATTTTCCAAGGCAGGTTCCGGTCGCTCTGTTTTTCCTGGCTCAGCGGTGCTAAGGAACAGCCTCTAATTACTGAACAAAACGTAAGACTTGCTGGCAGGGTGCAGAACGTGAACACCGTGTCACCCCCAACTCCTTGCAAACCACATGTGTGCATGAGCTTTTGTTCACGTCTGTGTCAAGAGTCAGTTTCTAACCTGACATGGCTTTGAGTCCTGTGCATTTAGGAGGATGGAACAGTGCACCTCTCTCTCCTGAGTGTGGGCGCAGGCGTGGCCAGAGTCCATCACTCATGATAAAAAGGGCGGTGCTTCCGACCCGGGGTGGGCGGAGGGAGTGAAGACTGCACCGGGGCGCTGCGCCTCAGGGATGTGGCTGGGCAAGGGGAGGGGCCTGGGGTGTGTGTGACACCCACTCAGTGGGTCTCACGGTCCCACCGCCAGCCTTCTGCTCAGGAGGAGCACCGGGGCCTGGCCGGTCACCGCATCCCGTGTTCTGCCCTCCCTCTCCCGGCCCTCCCTGGGCCGTCACTAGGTCCCAACACGCCATCCACGGTCAGCCGCCCTTGACTTCGCGGGGCTCGCTGTGGGCCTTACCTTATTCTTGCTGCTCTCACAGGACTGGAGGCTGGCCAGGATCTGGCTCTCAATGGCTTGGACCCATGCGTCCCTCTCTTCATATGTGGTGGCTTCAAAGTGCCACGTCTGGCCGGTGAGGGACACGATGATAAACTCCAAGTTTTCCTCTTGCTCTGAAACACAGAGTGGGGTGGGGATGAGAGTCTGGCTTTGGTGTGACGGCAGCCCCTCCACCGGGCGTCTGTCGGAAGAGTGTCCTTGGGCTCCGGTGCACCCGCACGGGGCTGGTGGCCCAGAGCTCGAAGCCGAATCCACAGACCTCCAGGCACTCACGGTCTGGCTCCCACAGCCAGCGTGGTGAGCTAGGTGGCCACCTCTGCCTGGGGGGCAAGGAAAATGAAAAGCAGCAAATGTGATATCGGCGCCTCCGTGCTGGGCACAGGCGAAGTGATGCCGGAGAACCCCAGCGCCGACGGCCTGCTCACCCCCGTATCTGCGGGGTGCACACCGAGTCAGCGCCGCTCATCTCAGAGTCCAGCCCTTGCTCCACAGAAGCAGTCAGTGTAGACGGGCCTCCGACGCACCGCAGAAGAGCGCGTGCCTGGGGTCCCGGGAGACTTGAAGGCAACGGTCCGGACCAGAAGGAGCTGGACTTGCATCAAATCCTGCTTGGGTCACGTGCCCCGTCGGGCTCTTTCAACAAGCACTAGGGCCCTCGAGGGCCCCCCTCACCCCCACCGCGGGGAAAGGCCACCGGCCGTGTACCGTTCCCACTGGCCAGACGACGTGGGCCAACTCAGGCAGACACGGGGCCACCCTGCAACGGTCAGCATCTGCCGCCTGCTCTCGCGACCCCGTCCCTGCCGCGGAAAGGACAACGGCGGCGGCCCACGGACGCAGCGTAACCTGCCACGAAGCCTCCTGCTGGGCTCTCAGGCC
>PVKM010029761.1:0-17610 GCA_004027735.1 Carollia perspicillata | reverse complement strand
TGATGAGATTTTCTTCCTGCCCCTTTTTCTGGTAGTAAGATTTGTTTGTAGGGTCTGGAAAGTGTCCGTTCAGATGCACTCAAATATTTGAATAAAGAAGAGGCTGGGCCTCCTGATTTTTTTGCAAGCTATGTTTCTTGGATGAAAACATTTGGCCTAAGAAAAAACTGAAGGGCAAAAATAAGTCTCAGTAGGTCTTTTCAACTTTTGAAGAACCTCATTATCTCTTCCTGAAGAAGAGCTGATTTTGAGCCAGTCAGCTCTGCGATACATCATCTCATAAGGAGTCAGCTGCAGAATGAACAGGCCCATATTTGTAAGGTGGTTCCATACAGCAGGGGGGTCTGGTCAGACTGGGTAAATAATACTAGCCTCAAATACACCTGGTGGATATATCTGCCTCAGAGCTTTACCCATACATTTAAACCGGAGCTGGGAAAAGTTGATTGAGTTGCACTGGCCACAGCATCTCACCCCATACCAATGGCATTCACCTATCTCACTCTTTCTAGTCTGGGTTGTGGGTATAAATAAGAACAAATGTGGTGTAGGCTGTGCCCTTTTCATAGAAAGTGCATTCTCACAGACATGTCCCATTGTATGACAATCCAATCTGCCTGGTTTAATGAGTGCTCAATAAATGTTTCTTATGATAATTCAGTGTGGATACTTGCCACTTTGGCCATCTTGTCAATCCCCCATCCCTACAGCAGGGAGAGAGCCAGGGGTAGTCCCATGGTGTTATTTCATTTGATCTCCCTGTCATACCTTCCTATGTTTGCTGGAAAACTGCCATTTATGTCTCCTTTATCTTCCATGTTACATATAGCATTATTTTAAAGCTACATATAACCCCTTGTAAACAACATCACACCCCCATTGTTTAAAAAAAGTTAAACTCAAGTCCCATGAAATTAAGTCACTGGTCATTAGCAAAGGCAAGGTTCATGACCAGGATTGTCTGGTTTCTAGCACTTTTTTCCCTTCTCAAGATGGACCATAGTAAATTCATCTAAATATTATTCAATGATGCTAACAAACCACTACTTCAATCAGTGAAATTCAGGTAGGGTCTTCCTAAACCAATCAGAGAGCAGCATCCTTCCTGTCCCCTTCTCTCTGCGTGTGGCTCTCTGTGGCTGTGTGACGTGGGAGTTGAGAAGATGCTGGTGAAATCACAGGAGGATCTGAAGCCATCTGTTTCTGTTTAGCCTGTGCACATCCTGGGCAGCCCGACCCTCTCTCTCTTCAGATGAGGGCAGTCCATCTGTGGAAGAGAGCCAGGAAGATGAGTAAGCTTTGTCTTTTGGTTCTGAGATTTGCTGCTGGCAGAAGGTATATTTCAAGCTCTTGATGGCTGGGATTCTTTCTTCCCACTGGACCTGTGGATTGAAGCCACAGCCTCAAAGATCCATGCTTAAGACCATTCCGCCTGTTATAGAGAGGAGTAGCATACTTGGATGTACAAGCACCATGACTCTCCTTGTAATTTCTGCCATTTTCATACTTTACCTTTTCCCCTCTTTGTGCTCAGAAAATGCTTTGCTTTTCTGCTTTGAGAGCTGTATCTCCTTTGGAGTGGGAATTTCAATTATGGCAGGAGAATTAAGGATCAGTGTTCTAGGGCTTAGGTCTCTCCCCTCAGCACTCTGCTTCCTGTCCTACAGCAGGCAGGATTGGCCTCTGCTGGAGGGGACAAACACACCCTCTGGACACCTGGAAGGTTTGGAGGGTGCGACAGAGGAGGTGGCACATGCTAGTCAAGAAAGTGATTGCAGAAGAATCTGGAAGTCTTTGCCCTCACCACCATGTAGCTGGCAGCTGGGGCCCATCTTTCGCCTCTCATCACTCACATGGTAATATTACCCGTCTCTTAGGTTTTTATGTTCTCTTTCTCCTCTCTGTTGCCCAAATCCTTGAACTCCTCGTGGTCTGTAATTCTTTCTGCTCAGCTTTTACACATAGGGTGTGGTTGTAAAGGCATGCGTGAAAAACCCTACCACCCCCTCAGCTTTTCCTAAATCCTTAGGAAAATAATGTGAAATAATGCTGTTGTTTTCGAGGAAGCATGTCATTTGTTTTACCGGTCTGTAGTTGATTAATTTGCAAATGATATTCCCAATAAAGTGCTTAGAAGTAGATAATTACAACTATATTAACAGTTCCCGGGGAAGCAGATGGTATTCTGAGGAGCTGCCATGTAGCATTAGTGCTGACGTTCCACTGTAATGTACCATCTACCCCAGAAAACCACAGACAACAGGCACACAGCCTGCTGATACTCCAGATTGGGAGGAAATGGTGCTTTTGCCTCACATTCCATTCTTATCGGAATTTTTATGTGTGTTTTCTTGATCGCTATGGTGCTCAGTGAACTGGTGCATTTTATGTTAAAGTCCCATAACTCTCCAACTCTGTTCTTCTGAATTAGACTCATATTAAGCCTGCATGAAGCAAGTTTCCACTATTCATCAGTGTTTCTCCTACCATGCCAGATATTTTTAAGCATAGATTATCTCTGTATAAGCATATAATTTCAACTTCCTAAATAACCTGAGCCAACATGCCATGTTAGATGATTGATTAAGAATTTGGGGCTGCAGAGGAATGTCTTCCTCTTTCTGGGTCATAGGCACATCCATACATGCATGTACACACATCCACATCCATGCACACCAGTGTGTACATGTGTGCATGCACGCGCGCACACACACACACACACACACTTGTCTAGGTAGCACCATATTTTATTAACCTGCCTGATACAAGAGGATTGTTTTTCAGCTTCAGGCTCTCAGGAGAAAGGCCATGGTGTCATGTACTCCTGCCTGTCCATCTGAGCATCAGGAGTTGTCCCTCTTCAGGAGGCTGGAGTTATACGTGTTAACACAAAACAGGACAAAACAGAATGAGTACTCATTCGTTCTCTGGTCAGGTAAGGCTGTTGGGCTAGGAGACGAGTGTGTGGGTCACCAAGAGCAGTATGTACGTGTGGCACGGATCCTCTTTGCTGTTCACTGCTGGGTCTTTGCTCTCAGTCAGGCTAGCAGAGGGCCACCAGCTTTGTCATGCCTGGGGTCTCCCTTCAGTTGCTCTTATCTCTGAGTCACTGCTGGCCTGGAGAGGCTGTAACAGGCCATTGCCGTAGACCTGGAATGACGACTCTTTTCCGTGCCCAATTTCACAGTCATTTCTGCTAAGAGAGCAGCAAAGGACCATTGTTTTCTCTGCTTTCCCTGGGCGAGCATGGGCTAAGAGAATATGTGTGGGCTGCTGAGTGCTCTGTGCTTATTTAAAGCTGTCTCAGAGCATATGCTCACTGGCTTTCTAGACGCAGGCCTTGTGGTTGTTGCTGGGGGCTTACACGTTAGGGGGCTTAGTTGGATATGAAAGTAGGCTCTAGGGTTCTCAACAAGTTGTCCAATTAACACCAGAAGCATTTTTACTGTTGATGTACACTAGAAGCTTCTAGTTTTAGCTGCCATTTTTTTTGAGAGTGTACCATGCACCAGGCACTGTGAGAAATAGTTTGAATACATCATTCCACTTAATTTTCAAAATATTCTATGAAAGAGACAATTGCTGCATTTCACTAAAGAAGAAGTAGAGGCTCAGGGAGGTTAAGTAACTTATCCAAGATTTCAGAGCTAATACATGTCAGAGCTGAGATTGAAAGTGTAACCCACCTGCTGTCAAAACCCAGGCTCTTAGCCATGGCATTACTTGGTATTGAGTTATTTTCTGAAGTTAATTCAACCAACATCACCTAGAATGCTTTTATAGTTCTGTGCGGGTGCATATAGGCAGATGATGCACATCCTTGATTTTATATAAGGTGTGCTCAGGGTCCAACAAGTAGAATTTGGGAAAGGATATGGCTTGGATGGGAGGTCGGAGTTGCATTGGAAAAGGTCTTAGTCATATGAAGGATTTTGGATAGACTGTGGGGAAGCCATGGGCATTCAGGAAAGTGAGTTACATGATCAGACAAGCATTTTAGAAAGAGTTTGGAAAGAGGATGCTTCAGGGAAATGTGGGGCAGGAGACAGTCGATCTAGTTAGGGGGCCTTTGGAGCAATCCAGGTGCATAGTGCTCAGGCTCTGGCTGGTGTCAGTGATGAAGCAGTGGGACATAGCATCCGGGAGGCAGAACACTCAGTGCAAGAATAACAGTAGCCAGTATTCATTATCCTGTGACCATGTACCTATCTGTATTTGAAAAGTATATGAACTCATTTAATCCTTACAACTTCCCTATGAAGTAAGTGGTATTATTTTCCCCATCAAACAGATGAAATGGAAAGAGAAAGAGCACCTAAGGTGCCATCAGTTACAAGTAGGATAAATTCAGTCTTAGCCCCTCTTACCCCAGGTCTTGATATCTGGCTAGCATGATGTCAGACCTTGGGCCAGATCGGGTATCAGAGTCTAACTCATCTTTTCCTAGACATGCCAGCCATGTGTGCACGTAGGGACATGTACACCTGTCTGCCTAGGACAAAGTGTGTAGGGCACATGGGAAGGGAATTGGCTTTAGCAAGTATGACCATTCTGTTTGTCCTCCGTTGGGTATCCCGGCAGCTCTTTCGAGGCTGTTCTCAGAGGAGGGATACTCAGTTTCCTATTTACCTCACTTAGGTAGGACTTAACCTTTTTATATTGGTGTCTCTGGGGAACTAGAGGTCAGACGACCTGGGTTCAGAACTTCTCTGTAATTTATAAAAGCATGTTTTGGGGACCATGCCTTAAGGTCTCTGAGTTTCCGCTTCTCATGGTTAAGGTGAGGGTAACATCCATTCATCTAGTCATGTTTTCAAGGGCTAGATATTCAGCATCTACTAGCAGTCATGCATATACTAGGGAAGCATGGAGGGGGGGTACCAAGACATGAAAAAGTCATGGTACATGCTCTCAAGAAGTTGACTTTAGTGCTTGATACAAGTAAGTAAGTAAATAACTAATTGCAATTCAAAGAATCAAGGAGATAATATTCATTACAGCTTTTAAAGATCTAAAGTGCTTTAAAATGGTGTGCTATTATATTGTTATTAATTATACTAGGGGGAGTGGGAGGCGAAAGTCAGAAAATGCCAGAGAAATGTAGGTTGGGGTTGAGCTCCCTGCATCTCCAAGGCTCCCACTGGTTGAGGATCCGAGAGTGCAGGCCCCTCCAAGGAGGGTGCCATGGCTCCCGCCTGCTTTTGACCTTTGTGGAGAGTGCTTACATGAACACACTTCATTTTCAAAAGTTTAAAAATACGCACTTGGAATTGTAGATGATCAAGCATGAATTCCAGGGCCTAAGTGTGTGGGAGAATTGTGCTGATCTGGGAATGTGCTCAACCACGTGCCCTGCTATTTGACGTCAGCACAGTCCGGGAGGCGCACAGCGTCTGGGCCTTCTGCGTGGTCAGCCTGTGATGCAATGTGTTTTCACAGCCTGTGAATCAATTCCCTCTAGGAGAAGAAAGAGGAAAACAAAACAAAACACCATGCTGATTAACTCGGTGTGCCACTGTTGAAATTCCTGGTTTTGCAATATTTAAGCACCTTTTCAGCTATGATGGTTAAATAAGATAAGCAGAAAATAAAAAGCCACATGTATTTATTAGAATCAAGCCCTTTCCTTTTTGAATGGTGACCTTTGAGTTTCCAAATTGGGTGAAGAAGTAATTATCAGGAATACCTTGATAAAAGGTTGTATGATCACAATTTAGGAAAACAACTTTATGTTTATAACTCCTTTGTAAATTAAATTAGCTAACTTAATCCTTCATGCCAACTCTGTAAAGTGGATGGAACACTCATAATTGGATCACAGATAAAGACACTCAGGACAGAGAATACGTGGCCTGTCCAAGGCTCTTATACCTGGAACAAAGGGGAGAAGGAAGAGGGTAAACAAAAGGAATGTTGATTGAGCAGCCACTATTATTCTAGGTGCTTAATATACAATTGAATTCAATTTGTCATACAATCCTGAGGGGAATGAGTATTCTTATTCCCATTTTATAGATGCTTAAAACAGAGTCATACGTTTGATAATTAGAGGCTGAGTTGAGAATTGGATCCCAGATCTCCTTGATTCCAAATCTATAGCTCTTCTCATTTTCAACATTTTCTGATTATATACTCTTATCAGTAAACTCTTTTGAACATTTACCTTCAATATATGTGTACTTATTTATATACAAAGTATTTTCACATACTATTCTACTGCTAGTTTATAAACATCATAAAACACACACAGGAAATTAAAATGTAAAAATGCCCAAGTATGAATAAGAGATTTTGTTTTTTTCCGTGCCCCACTTTGAAGATTGCCATCTAGGCTATGTTCCTTCCTTGGCAAGTTAGGAGCACAAAGTTTATTCCCACAGCTCATTTTCTTAGAAAAATCCACTAGACAGAATAGGGATGCTTTAGGGCAGGGTTTCTGGCAGTGGAGCTCTTGGCATTTTGGACCAGCTAATTCTTTGTTGTGAGGGGCTGTGCATCACAGGATGCTTGGCAGTATCCCTAGCCTCTATTCACTAGATGCCAGTAGCATCCCCTCCCCAGTGTGACAACCAAAAATGTCTCTAGACTTTGTCAAATATTCCCTGTTGGGGGTGGGGAGCAAAATAGCCCCCCAGTTGAGAACCACCACTTTAGGATAATCAATAGGAATGTTCTCCTTGCTGATGCCCAAAGAAGAAGGGATGAGGCACTTACTTGATACAAGTAAGTAAGTAAATAACTAATTGCAATTCAAAGAATCAGGGAGATAATATTCATTACAGCTTTTAAAGATCTAAAGTGCTTTAAAATGGTGTGCTATTATATTGTTATTAATTATACTAGGGGGAGTGGGAGGCAAAAGTCAGAAAATGCCAGAGAAATCTAGGTTGGGGTTGAGCTCCCCGCATCTCCAAGGCTCCCACTGGTGGAGGATCCGAGAGTGCTAGTACGAGAGACATTTTTCCTTGCCCATGGAAACTCATCCAGAGGACCCTCGGGTTCAGTTCCAACCTGTATCTGGGAACTCCTGAGGTTGGCCAACTAGAACAGAGGTCCAGCTGTTCAGTGATGATATCAGCCTCTGGATGACTCCTGTTTCCATGCATATCATGTCTCATTTTAACATCCTGTGCTTTTCTGCCAGTGGTCTTTGACAAAGCCCAGTGTGAAAGACCATGGTCGTCCAGTGTGGGGCATGGTATGGAATGATGGTTAAGAGTGTGGGCTCTGGAATAAGGTAGACCTGTGGTCAGATCCTTGTGTCTGTGACCTTGAACAATTCCCTCAATCCCCCTAAGCAGCTCGTTCCTCATCATGATAGATATGTAAGAGAGGAAGATACTTGTATCATGTATTCAGCCCTTCAGCCCAATGACTCCCAGTAAACCATAGTAGCTATAATTTTGATGATGATGATGATTGCATATAACAGACTCTTGCCTGGCACATAGTAAGAACTCAATGAATGACCCCTATTATCATAACATATAATGTAAATTTCTGGGTTTGATTAAAGATTCTATGACATAGGGGTCAGACCTATCTTATTCATCACTTGATCCCCATTGCCTAGTTCAGTCTGGCCTGTCATAGGTGGTCAATAATTATTTGTTCTGTATCCTTGAATGCAAGTGCTTTTCATTGTAAGCCATCACAAACTGTGATCACTATCTCTTTTGGTCTGTGTTAATATCACACTTAATGGCCTTGGTGAGGGAATGCGCCCAGAAGGTCTCCTGTCCACTTCACTCCGTGCAGCTTAATGGGAATGAAAATGTTTGGCTCTGCCTTGGAAGGAAAGAAGGGAAGGCAGCTCAAACTTTTCTTTCTTTCTGATGAATTTTGAAGCTCAAGGAGAGGGAATTCTTTATAATTCTGTCTAGTCAATGGAAATGCAAAAACTTAATCATCAGGATTGTCTAATTTTTTTTCCTTGGATTTGACCAAAATGCTTGCTGTCATGGTATCTTCCTGAATTCCATTTCATAATGCAAGTTTGCTTATCTGGTTTCAGGTTTTTGATTTATTGTTTCCTCTGGCTAGTTTTAGAAAAATTAGAACTCTTTTGTGGCTTTGCAAAAAAAAAGATTACTTATGAGGTTGAGGAAATTTTTTTTTATTGGGAATACATCAAAAATCATCAATAATTCAGACATAACAACACTTGATAAATTTAGGAGAAAATTGATTACAGCAGCAATAGCTGATTTAAACTTGTGCCTGGTTGCATCATTACTCAAACAAACACAGGAGCTACATCAGTTTTAATTTCTGTCTTGTTTAAAAATGAGCAAGTTTCTTTTCAACAGATGACTGTTGATGATCTGCTTCTTAACACTGAAAAGGGGGAAAATTTTCCACCATTATCTGACTCACTGATGTTGTATGTACTTCAAATTTTCAGCACCTCAAACCTGCAATTTTCAGAATCTGTTTTATAAAAGTGGAATTAGCAGTATGGGCTTGTTTTTGTGTTTGTATAGGTATTGGGAATGTGTGAGAGAGGTGTGTACATAAGTATGCATGTGGTTTTTGTCATTTAACCTAAGAGATATGCAACTGGAATGTTCCTTTTGTTCAAAAAGCATGTGTTCAAAAAGCATATTGCCGCTTACCTTCAATGAGTAACCTCTCTTTAGGTAGTAATGGAATGAGTGAATAGAAGCTTCCATTTTGCCTGGTCTAGTACCACTCAAAGACTGATTTTATGTTAAATTATATGTAATTGCCTAGCTACATCCAAATATTAAAAAAAAATTGAGAGCAAGTATAACCAGCCCTATTATTCCCACAGTGTCTAGAAAAGGATGTTGAGATTCAAAGGAAGTGAACAACTGAGAGGCTGGGGGTTTCAAGTTTCTTCCCCCCCAATTATGATAATGGCTGAAAAATGCCAAAGAATTTTTTTAAAGTCAAAAGAAAATACTTAAAAGTTACTTAAAGCATTGTCATCTAATAGCAATTCCTGGTAGCATTTTTATAAAGTCTCAGCCTTTTTTTCTCAGATGAAAGAGCTGAGATCATTTTGCACATGCGTTTTAGTAGCTCGGTTTCTCTTTCATGTAACTACACTCATGTTTTCTGTTATTTCACATTTATAGCAGTTTAATGACTTCATCAGGGAGTAAACCGTAATTGACTTAGCTGTCCCTCTATTATTAGGTATTTAGGCTGTTTCCATTATTTCTGTAACACAAAGTTGAGGATTTCTCAACTAGGCAAGAGTGCTCTGGCCCGGATATTTATCCCCTTTTTCATGTTTTTGTGATTTGCTTACACTTCCTTCTGTGCTCTCTTAACTTTGCTTTTTCATTCAGCCAAATGACCTGGTCTACTTGACCCTTGATCTTTTTAATAAAAGTTTCACATCTTCACCAGGGGCTGGTCTCAGGCATAAGGGGTCCCAGTGATTTACGGCAATTGACCTCCAAGTCTTGACCCTGGTATGGACTGTTATTTCCCTGAGCCCAAACAGTGGAGCTGTGTGACTGCCTTTAGCCAAGAGAAGAACTTGGCTATGCTTGGTCTTGCCTTTTAAGGCCGAGTTTTGATAATTCAAAGGTTTGCTCCCCCCACCAAACCTACTTTAAATCTTAAATTGTCAAAGTTTCTTACGTTTAGAAATATATTGCTTTTACTGAGCATGTATTGCTTTATACAGAAAATGTATGGTTTATTAACCATAGCAGTGGACTTTCCAATATGCACCTGCGGTGAAATGACTCCCAAATGTCCTGACTCTGACTTTAGTGTTTTCTACATAGGTATTGTGTCCAGAGCAAAAGCTGTACCATACACTGATTACGTATCCAGGTTGGGAGCCTAGAATCATGGATATGTGCTGATCTATGGTGTAGAGAGAGGACAAGGATAAACATTTTGCACATCTGCTTCATTAATTTACATTTTCTTCTAATTTCACATTATAATTTTCATGACAGATATTGCTTGCTAAATGCATGCCTTGTCATGTTACACTTGTATCTGGCACTTCTGCCTTTGGTTGATAGTTCTAGTTTTTCAGCCCGTGGTCTCACTGATTAGGTCAGCCTCCTAGTCTTGTTGGCTCTCTTCATCACACTGGTGACACCCACTGCTAGTCGGGCCTGAAAGGAAGTTTTCATTCATTTAAAAGGTACGTACTTATGTTCTAAGAGGCTGCATATAGGAGGAAAATGATTTAATAGTATGGAATATGAGGGGCTGGGTGATGTAGCTGTAATGCCCTGGATCAATATCCCTAGATGACCACATGCCCTGCCCCATCAAAAAAATAAGAGGAGAACATGACGTCAGTTGCATGGAATTTTCTGCTGTTAATAATCAGTTCCAAACTTGGGAGGCCCGTGGTAATGTCACAGTCAGGTACCATTTCTCAATGGGCCGGACCAGGTAAACGGACTCATGAACAACTAAGAAGGCGCAGAGTGGTGGTAAGTGCTTGAGAGGAGTTGTAAATACAAAGTTAAACATTGCACAAAAAGGATGATGAGTTGGATGCTCACACTCCGACTGTCACAGCTCTCCAGCCAGGTTTCATCCTCTGCTTCTTGTCTTTCAGGATGCTGAGGGGTATGTGGAGATTGGAAGGAACAGTTCCCTGGAAGTTATCCTAGGAAGACTGTTCACTGAAGATAGGCTTCTTTGTCTTCTTCACCATGAGCTTCTCTTTCCGTCCTTCTATCTTTGCTTCATTCTTTCCTTTCTTCCTCTCATCTACACTTAACTTATTCAACAAATGGTTAGTAAGCAGCTACTGTTTACCAGATTGAAGATACAGTGATGATGAGTACAGACAAGGTTCTTGCCCTCAAAGACCTTATATTCCAGTGGATCAGCCTGTGGACACTAATTAAAGGAGCAAATTACAGCACTCCATATGCAAATGTTTCTGCTGCAATCAAACCGTGTTGTCTGAGAAGAAAAGCTCCTTTTGGCCTTTCAAGTGCTTTAACTCTTTGCTGTCCCAAAGTGAGTTTTATTAACATCATGCTGTTTTGCTGGTAGGACCTCATTAAGTACTTGTTGATTAGTACTTGGCTAACTGCAAGTTTCCTCATAGACAGCCTAGTCTTCTTTTGAAATTTAGTTTTCTACCACTTTGACTTATCTCATTTTCAGGCAGTCTCTGCAGGAGTTGACTCAGTGATGGTTTCAGTTCTAAATCTGTAATAAGCAAATCCCTTAAACACCTATTTTTAGAGGTTATGCTCTACTCTCACAACTTAATTTCACAGTAACAAGGAACAATACATTTTCCAATGAACACTTCAGAGCACCCATAGGCATAGAATCAAGTTCACCGCATTCAAGTAATCCAGAATTTAAACCACTCTAAATCAGTCCTTTGGCACATTCCTTTTCTTTCAAAGAGCTCTGAGCAACTTGCCAGCTTTATCTCCCTGATCCTCACATTATCCATCAGACGTTCAGGATGGGCTTTCATCATTGCCTCGCCCTCTGTGAGTCTGCAGGCAAAAGAATGGAGTTTTATATTCGAAGATGTTTTATGCTTTTGTATTTTAAAGCCAAACTGATAAATACTTCTTTATTCTTGTTCCACTTTCTCTTTCTTTTTCATTCTCATCTGTCTTTCTCTTTAGTTTTTTCTTCCTTCACTTTCTTTGAATAGTTAATTATTTCTGTACTGAAAGGATGGATCTCAAGTATTGTCTGTTCTTAGTAAAAATCAGCCACAGGAGGGATTTCTGGGCTCCTCCTGGTGGGCGATCCATCACTTCCTGCCACAAAGTCTCCCTGTGTGCAGACATAGGCCATGTTTTAAGAGCCATGCTCTGTTAAATGGGTAGTGGTTCATTTCTCATACTTGTGTCTATGGTTATGGATCCCCAATCTGTCCTGTACATCCTTTCTCGGGCCACAAACCTTTTTGGAGGGGTAACCTCTTCTAGGCAAGGAGACAGACCCTCCTCGGCTGTTTCTTGCTTTGTCGATGACTTTGCCTCTCAGAAGGTTGTGTGCATGGTGAGTTCTTTAAAGCTGAATCCCTATCATCAATGACTTCTCTGAAATAGGGCTGGAGAGATGAGAAGAGTCCATGTGGTTAGGTAATGACCTTGCTTGGACCTACCTGAGAGAGGAAGCTGGAGGCTTCTTGTTTGGAGAGGACTGAAGGCTGTATCCTCTCTCTCACCATACACTGGGAAGAAGAGAGTTGACTGACTCACATGGACAGTTTTCCAACTTTTTGGCGCAATGCTTTGTTTTATTCAAGGTGTTGGGGTCATTTCATGTTTATTAAAGTGTCTGCTGTATATCAGATGCCAGTTGTCAGCTTTCAAAGTTCCCAACTTTGTCACCATCAAAGGACCAATGACAGTGGGAGGACCAAGGTCACAACTGTAGTCAGTTCATGGGCATCTCTTGAGTAGTTCATATGTGTCTGCCTCCGCGTTAGGTTTGGTGGAACCACAGCAACCCCAACAGAAATACATGACATTGTCATTCCCTCCTGACTCTTGTTTGAATCATATTGGGGCCTGCAGCAGAGATATTGGAAGCAGCTAGAAAACAATGCCTGGCTATGTGGCATTGAGTTACACAAGGAGATTCATTGCAACATTGTTTAACATTGCAATGAAATTAGAAATACCCTTTATGTCCATCAGTATGGGAATGCTTAAAAATGATGTTATAACTATACTTCTAAACATGGGAATGCTTAAAAGTGATGCTATAAGTATACTTATAAGTATACTGTAGAATATTCTGCATCTGTTAAAAAGAATGCTATAATTAGAACTATAGGCAATGACGTTGAAAGATTGGCAAGATTATTAAGTGAAAAAAACAGGATTTTACTTTCACTATGAGCCATTTATATTAAAAATACATATATGTGTTCATGAAGGTAGATAAATGCTCTGAAGAGAGACTTGCATAGTATTGACATATGGACTTTCATTTCTGTTTCATAAGGATAACATTCATAATTCACTTACATAATTTGAAAAGTTAATAAGGAAATAAGTGCTGGGTTATGCAAGATCGGAAGAGAGACAGGATGGAGTGGGTGCTTTCTCCTTCTTGACTCTGGATGTTTGAGCAAAAAACCAGAGGCTTGGCTGGAGTCGCTTCTCAGTCCCGGCCTGGGAAGTCACTGCAATAATCACCGTGACTTTCAAGGTGGCTGACTCTGCTTGCGAACAGCACCCAGGTGGAGGACCCACCATTTGTCTTCATTTTCTCCTTCTTTCCAGAACGTTTGTGTTAAAGGGGATGAGGGTTGGCAGAGTAACTTTTGGCTCCTTGTCCTCAAGAAAGTCATAACCCACATGTGTAAGGGTCTTTTGTGCACCCACATGTATAAGGGTCTTTTGTGCTGTCATGTTTTTAGATCCTGACAACTGCAGAGATATGAAAGAGCTAGTGTTGTATTTATGGCTCCAAGTTTATTTTACACTGATACTAGTGATGTACTAATGAAAAACAAGCTGCATTATGATAATGCAGTTTTGTGGCATATATATATATATATATATATATATATATATATATATATATATATCCTTTGTCTCTTGACAGATTATGTACTCATTGAAGTTGGGGATTTTGTTCTTTGAGCTCAAAAGTATCCCCAATAATTATGTAGAATGATAGCTTATTATACAATAGGCACTTAAGTGCTTGTTAATTGAATAAATAGTTGAATTAATGAATGGGGTAAACAGTCTATGGCTTTTTGCTTTAATATAGAAAACAGAGTGAACTTAATAAAAATAAAGCCATGGACTTAAAACTGTATGAAATAAGACTTTCAAGTGAAATTTCTTAAAAAATATGAGGTCTTTTTAAACAGAAAAAAAAAAACTCAGGGACTAATATAATAAATGCCTAAGAAAGACCCAGATTTAACAAATGCCCATCCACATTTAACAAATGCTCACAGTTGTCATACTGGTATAAATTTTTTTTTTTTGCTTAAGAAATAACACATTTTTAGATACGTTAAATTTCTATTTGTCCCCTTTCCAATTCCATTAGCTGTTTGCACCCCTCAGAGGTGACAACTACTTTGTAGGAAGCTGTACCTGTTTGTATACTTTTACTTTTTATGTAAGAGTGCACACCACAGTCTAGAGTTCTGTGGGTTGTAAAATTTATGTAAGAGTAACGTGCTGCATGCATCCTCTGGGACTTGCTTTCTTTTCTCAATATTATAACAGATTTCTCCATGTTGGTAATGTAGACCCAGTTCTTTCATTCTAACTCCCCTATGAATGAATTCCATGATTTATTTATTACCTATTAATAGATACCTATTCCCCTATTGACAAAGACTTAGATTTCCCCCCCAGCTTTTCATAATTGTCAATAATGCTGTTTATGACACCCTTGTAGATGTTTCCTTTTGCTTGTGACAGCATTCCTCTTGGGCACGTACCTAAGATAAAATGGCTCAACTGTGGGGGAATTACGTTTTCAACTTTAATGGATAGCAATTAATTGTCCTCCAAAAAGGTGGTACTAATTGACATTCCACCAGCAGGGTAAGAGAATGCCTGTGCTGTACATTTTCACTAACACTTGGTATCAGAGTGTTTCCCTTTTGATATTTTAAGGGGATTTATTTCTGGCTGATGAAGACTGTGTGACAGAGTTCATCCCCTGCTGGGGTTCTTCGTGCTCCAGAACTGTGTCATGTCACAGCTATCTGAACATCACAGGAGCCATGCCCTTTGCCAGGAATGCATTTATTGCCTTTGAGTGGCCAACTCTTACTCATTCATCAAGTCCCAATTAAAACATCCCTATCTCTGTGGCACTTTCTCCGATTCCTCCAGATCATTTGCTCTTCCTTCTCCTACCTCTCATAGCTTTCTGTACAGATCTCACCATTAAACTTGATGTTACATTACTATCATTTTCTGTGGCCGTTTTCATCATTGGGCTATGAAATTCTCCAGGGCAAAGATGATAGGCATGCAGCTCAATTCTTGGGCATCTCTTGATTTGACATCCGTTGCCTGTACCTGGCACTGTGTTTGGTTCCGTGGAACCACAACAACAGCAAAAGATACATGACATAGCCTCTTTCTGCCAAGTGTTGCTTGACTCATACTGGAGCCCCAGGCAGACATTAGTGAAGCAGCTGGAAAACAGTGCCTGGACGTGCAGACTTGAGCTTCTGTCACTTCTGATGCCCTAGCGCTCAGCCCAGGTATAGCACAGTTAATGTTCACTACATAAATTCATGTGCAAAAGACATTAATACATTAACTGTGCAATAGAATCTTTTAAGCACTTTCCTAGCTGTTGGGGATATGGTGGAGAACTGACCTGTTAGCTCTCTGTTCTCATTGAGCTGGCTTGTGTGTGTTTGTTGTGTGTGTTTGTGGGGAGGGAAGAGAGATAGACAGAAAATAAATCAACAAATCAATTTCCATTAGGTCAGGGGATGGGAACTGCAGGAAAAGAAATCCAAGTCAAGTGAAAGAGAAGTGGCAGATGCTGCCGTTGCCCTGTCCCATTTCCCTTCAGCCCACCTCTGACTTCAGCTTTAGCAGAGGAAGAGGTCTTTTGCTTATGACAACTTCCCATCTCCAGCACTTTCTCCAAAGCTGGGGAGCTGGCTGGCTCACCCAGGGGGTGAGCAGCCTCTCCTCTGGCAGGACTGAGCTCCAAAGGCCCACAGTGGTCACTAGCTCCATCATTGGACCTCATTGCCTTTCTCTCATGCCCTGTCCACCTCCCCAACTCCTTCACTCCAGCTGCCTAGAATCACCTTGCAAATAAAGTTTCAGCTCTCAAGTCCATGCTATTCCATGCTGCAGGCTGGAGGAACTCAAACTAAGAAGAGGATGCTAGAGGGGCTTCTAATTAATAAAGGGTAGTTAGCAAAGGACTCTTGGAATGAGGGACCTGAATGAAAAGAATAAGTTGTGGACGCCTGGAGGAAGAGTGTCTCAGATAGAAGGAACCTGTGTTTGAGGGACAACAAGAAGCCAGAGCTGAAGCCCAGGTGAGCAAGGGAGGGAGCAGGAGATAATCTTGGAATAGGGACCCTGTAAGCCAAGGCAAGGGGTTTCCAACTCATTCCAAGTGAATGAATTGGGTAACTTTGAGTAGAGGAGAGTCAGGATGCAATGGAGGTCTTAAATGAATGAATTAATGCAGGAATGTGTAATTTATGATTGAAACAGATCAAATAAATAGTTTGGGTATTTAGAGATTTCAATTCAAGCAGATTTCAGGAGACAGTATTGAATCACAACTATCTTCTCTGATCAGGACTGATTCGATTCCATACTTAGATATCCCTGGAGTGAGCTGCTGTCAAAAGTTGCTTTGCTTTGGTAAGCCCGTGGAGGAGGGAGAAACAGGAAGGGATGAGGGCGATAGGAACTTGAGGCCAGTAGGAATTTCACTGGGTAGCCAGGACTTTGAAAGTGGTATTCGAGGTTGCAAAAAGGTCACAGACTACTTCTTGTTTTGTGACATGTGGGTTTAAGTCAGGTTGTTTGTTGCTTAGCAATGTTTTCTTGCAAGTGGGCTGCAAGTAAAGGCAAGCTTCCTTCACAAAACCAAACTCCGGAGCATGAGGGGGGTGTTAGCTAATTCATCAGTTTGTAAGAAACTGATAACTGGAAGCTGGATTACTTTTGCGCTCCTTGTGGCAGAGCCAGACAGGATTAGTGGGGTCCTTGGCTGTTTCTCCTTTGCAAGGTGGAAGGAACCTTTCTGTTTCATGGCTAGGATTTTGAAAAGAGGCATTTGTGGTATTTATTTACTGCTCTGTTGAAAAATGAGCACCCTGATTGGTCACAAAATGAGATGACTCAGAAAAATGATTTCCCTTCTTCTTTAAGTCTTGATAGCAAAAGGGCCTAGTGGTGTAGGATTGCGGAAAAACTGGGTGGAATTACCCAGGTCAAGTGGTCAAGCTGTGGGCACCAAACTACAAGTCAATGGAAGGAAGACGGTGAAAGTGCTAAGGAGAGAAAAGCTCTTTTCCCTTGTGGAAACCCAGGAATGAATAATCCCACGCTAATCTGACTTTCCCTGGGCCTTCTATCATTTGCTCTGTGTGCTTTAAATTTATCATCACTGGCGTAGCTGGAAAATGGAGGTCAAATTTCATTTTGGCCTGCAATGTGATAAAAATGACCTGCAAAAGGTAGATGACAGGTTGTTATTTTATGCCCTGAAAAAGAGCAAAAATCAGATAGCGTCCTCTTTTTTTCCCTCTCTTGGATGGCTGATACTGACTTCCCTTAGTATTGGAAATGCACATCCTGATTTGTTAGAAGGGTGGTCAAGGTTTAAAACAGGAATGATCTATTTCCAACTAGCCATTTCAATCAGTACGGGTTGACTAGGCACCTTTCACTGGGCGAGTTCTTTTCGGAACCACTGACAAGTCATAAAAATATCCAGAGCACAAGCGTGACATTCAAACACACTGTCTCTTTGGCTTATAGTTCATTGACTCCCAGAAGTCATCTATTTATAGCCATTAATGATTTCTAAGCAATTAGATCTCCCTGTTTCAACAACTATCATGTTGTAGGATAAATCCTTCTGCACAGAAATGCATGTGGCAGGCAGTTTGAGATAGGGTAACCGAGGCCAAAGCTGGGATGCGTGAGG
>PVKM010029760.1:0-17608 GCA_004027735.1 Carollia perspicillata | reverse complement strand
GACACAAAGGAACTGGCCTGATAAAATCTATAGGGAGAACATTTCAAGTAAAAGAAAGAGTTAGTGAAAAGGTCAAAAGGCAAAAAATAAGCTTAGTTCTGTTAGAAGCTTCTGGAAGTTCTTAAGCCTGGAAATAAGTGAACAGTGTAGGACTGTAAAAGCTCTCTCAGGTTTCAGTGGGGACAACTGAAGTCTTGGGGCTTACATAAGAGGCTTGTCTGTTGCTCGCTGCAGGAGTCCAGACAAGAAAGGATGGGGCTGAACCAGTGAAGAGGCAGTGGGAATTCAAAGTGGATGTGGCATTTCCAGGACATGCTTGTATAAGAGATGACAACAGAACTATTAGAGAGCGAGAAATAAAAAGTAATTACAAGGTTTTGGTGGTCAACAAGTTGATTTGGGCCCATTTACTCAAATAGGCAAGAATAGGGGAAGAATATAATTCTTTGGGGAGAGGAAAATAAAGTTTCATTTTGACCATGTTTTGACTTCTGGAGTCTTAAAGTAATACCTGTGAGAATGCCCAGTTAGCACTGGAGGTAAATTTGAAATTCACTGCAGCCCTGAGACTACAGAGTTCACCTACAGAGTTTGTACAGATATACAAGATAAAAAGAGGAAAGCCGTGTCCCAAGGGCCTTCCAGTGTTAGAGGTGGAGCAGAGAAAAGACCAGCAGGGGAGGAAATACAAGATATTATTGTATCCCTGAAGCCAAATAAAGAAAAGCATTTAAAGATAGAAGAAAAATGACCAAAATGGTAGAGTAGGAGGACCCAGCCTCCACGGACACAAATATCAACAATTAGCCAGCTATCCATGAACAAAAATTGTTCAGGGAGAGCTCAGTGGTGTGCATAAGAAACTTAAGCAGCACAACGAAACAAAAAAGTCTGAGAATACCTGAACAAAAAGGAAGAACAGCTTCATTTTCCCTACATCATCCCATCAACCAGGCCAACACTGTTCAGTACCAGAGAGAATGACCCACCTAGATAAAGAGAGGTCATGAGCATTCAGCTTCTCCAGCCTTTTGGGGCATCAGATGAAGGATCTGCTTTGGTTTCATCCTGCCCAGAGACCAGTGAGGTTAAGCTGTATAGACATGGCTATGAACGGGCAGAGAACAGCGACTGTCAGTGTCAGCTGCCTAGCAGCGACTAGGGTTCACAGTAATCTGCTCTGCCGAGGAACCTAGCAGCTTTCACCACTGAAGAAACTGATGTCAGCATAGCTGGCATGGTCCCCACAGACCTCACCATGTTGTGCCCACAAGCGTTTGTGTTTACAGATGCCAGATCCCTGAATGCCTCCCAGCTTCCTTCTCTGCTCCCGCCTGAGCCTGGGATCTGCACCAGCAGCCAGTCTAGTTCTCTCTGCACCTGTACAAGATGCCAACCTAGACCCCTGAGGCTGTTGGCATCCCTCCACACAGACCTCTGTGCATGCCCTTGAGGCTAGCCATTCCAGCTGTATACTCCACACAGTCAGTTTAACGCCTGACGGTAGCCTCCACCACTCTGTGTGCACCTGGTTGCCTCTGTACCCTGGTGAGGCCCTATCTTCTGTCATCGGCCTGCACCATGGTGCTCACTTGCTGCAGTAGCCCCTACCCATCTACGACCCTGATTTTGATATCCCTCACTGCCACGGTAAGACCCTGCAGTGACAATAGTGCACTCTGACAACCTGGGTCCCCACAGCTGTATGCAGATCTGCTCTGAGCTATTCCCTATCACTGACCTCTACTGCTGGGTTTGCTTGCAGCTAGCCCCTCCAGCTGTGCACCTGCACTCCATCAGTGCAAACTCCTATCTCCAGCTTCCTCTACTGGGCATGTGCCTGTGGTAAGATGCTGCAACCACAGGAATGCACACCAACAGCCAGGGCCCACACAGCTGTCAGTGCAGCCTCTGCTGGCCCTAGCCCTCACTGCTGACTCAAGCCCCAACTACTACATGTATGTCTGCAATTGGTCCCTACCACTACACAGGCACCTGAAGCTTGTCCCCACAGTTGAATGTGCACATACCACGAGCCCTGACCATCCACTTTGCCTATCCTGGTCCCTAGTTGCTAGAACTCAAGGCACTGCTGAGGACCAAATAGCCCTTGAAATCACTATGGACCACCAAGAGTCTACTTTAAATAGTATTTAGGATCAGTGGTGAAATTAATGTAGAAATGAATAAACCTTGCCCTGTTCAATTAAAATCAATTCTTCAAAATACTTGAAAAGTTCTCTTATAGTAAACAACAGTGTGTATTCACAACAGGAAGGCATTACCTGAGTAGAAACTCCAGCTCTGCCACTTACCGACTGGGTTGCCTTGAGCACTTCCCTTATTTTCTCTGAATTTTATTGTGGTAAAGTGCAAAGTGAGGTTCCTAAAGCTTATTGTGTGGGATTCATTTCAGGCTTAGTGAAATAATGTAAAACATCCAATACAATGTCTGCCAATATATATGTATATTGTGGTAATATACATATGTATATGTGTTATCCATGTATAATAAATAATGAATAATTTAGTAAGAATAGCTCTATGTAATAGACCCTTTAAAATTATATATTCTCATATATGATTTTAAATATAATCATGTATTCAATACTGTTAAACTGTGAGTTACACCATGGCAGGAATCGTGTCTTATTTACCCTTGAATCTCTATAATTTTCTGCAGTGCCTAGCATGTAGTAGAAAATTTACAGGTATCTGCTGAAGTAAACTGAACTAAATTCTTCAATAGTTCTTATCAAACCACCTCAACACTTAGTGGCTTAAAACAACAAAATATGCATTTTTGGTCAGGACTACTTCCTCTACTTCACTTAGGGTCAGTTACGGTAGCACAGGCCTGGGCTCTAGAATCAATGGAAGGCTCACAAAATCACAAGTTGCTACTTGGCTAAAAAGACATAACTAGCTGAGGGATGGAATAGCTGGAACAATTTGTGCATATCACTCTATCTCCATGTGTTCTCTCCAGCTTGATGTCTTCAGGGTAGACAGACATGTGCCCACTCAGAGTTCCTTAGGCATGAATCCTGAGAAGAGACAGAGAGACAGAGAGAAGTAGAGAACACTTCACCACATTCTCTTCATTGAGTTGTAGAACAGAAGATACTGTGGCCTCTTCTGAAAATACAATCTGTCCCATCTATTAGCAATGTTGTTTGTTAACTGATCCAGGGTAATCTGTCCAGGAATTTGTGAAGAAAAGCAGTGAAATAAAATTGGCCATACTTTAACAATTGTTTAATATGAACAATATGTACACAAGGCTCACTGTTTCTCCATTATGTACATATTTGAAGTTATATAATTTATTTTTTATTTTTGTAGAGGCAGGGTACAGTTTGTTGTTTTTTTTTTTACTTTTATTTTTTTATTGAATTTATTGGGGTAACACTGGTTAATACAATTAGTAGGTTTCAGGGATATTTGCTTTTTTTAAAATTCTGTTTCAAAGCTGAAAATCTCACCAAATTTTTTGGTATTAATCTTGTCACTCTTTACCTGGTGCCTTTTCTTTTTGTCTCACTCTCAAGGGATTCCTGTTCTCTAATGTTTGTGTGGGATTGGGACCAAGCTTTCAAACAGACTCCTTGATTATTATATTCATCACTTTTCTCAACTCTGCAATTATCTACAAGCATTGCTGACACTGACCACATGCTCTTGGTAACGCCGTTATTCTCATCTTCTTACCCCAAGCCTTTGTGCTTCTGCTTAACCTTGGGCTAGATTGTCTTACTGTTCAAAATACTGTTGCTCCTTCTTGTGGGAGAATTACCTACCCTTGTTCCAGTGACTCAGATTTTGTCATATAACTTGCTTTGCCCAGTGGAATATGAGGAAGGATATTTGTGACACTTTTAAGAGAGGTAACCATGTAACTCGAATAATCTCTTTTCCTCCTTCCATAAGACCAGCAATGTTCCAGGTAGCAGCTGCCTTTTCAGCCTGGATCTCATAATGAAAATGAGACAGACCATAAACATGCTCAGCTCAGAATGAATAATACAAGTGAGCAGTAAATTTGTTGTTAGTCACTTTGTTGAGATTGTTTGTCCCTACAGCATAGCTTAGTCTAAACTATGTAATACAAACTCTGTTTAATCAATACTTACTATGGCTTGTTCAATTTCAGACAATAGAGTCTTCCACCCACAATCTTTTACCGTCTATAAGCTAATCTGGTTGAGTTTGATGATAGGTACAAAATGAGGTTCTGTTCCCATAAATCATATGTACATTCATAGCCAGCACTAATCCCTGCAATAAATTATTACGTGTTGATCAGTATTATATGTTAAATTGGTAAAATGCTATGGTCAGTTCATTATATGTACTTAAATCTAGAAACAACTATTAGAATTTTGAATAAAAGCAAGTAAACTCCAACAGCAATAGATATTTATCTCCCATGTTTTCATCCTTTCAGTACCAGCACAGTGATAGTCTGTTAAAATGAGTAATGTGCTCTTTTTCTTTAAGACAAGAATGCCAGCATTAGTTGAGCATGAAAAATAAAGTAGTACTTTGTATTAGTCAAGGTAGACTAGGTAACAAACAACCTCAAAATCTCAGTGGCTTAACACATAAATTATTTCTTGTTCATGCAAAATGTACTATAGGTCAGGTTACCCTCCTGGGCAGCTGTCCTCAGTGTGGGAACACAACAACCTAAGGTTGCTGCTCCACCCTCTCAAAAATAAGTTCTATGATTACTACTGAAAACATGGATACTGGAGAATCATGCAGAGGATTTTATTTTCTTCCACCTAAAACTGACACATTTCATTGGCCAGAATCAGTCTTGTGGCCCTCCCTCGAGCTATGCCAGGGCTGGCTCAGAGGGCTCAGGAAGAGGGAAATATCAATGAGCAGTAAACATGTTTCCCACTGACGCTTTTTTATTTTAAATAATATGAAAATGATGCTCTAATGAGGGATGGTTACAGTGATGGAAATAGAAAGAAGCTGCACAAAAAATTTAATTCTGGTGTTACTGAATTCCTATCAATATGCAAAATATCAAAATACTGAAAGAAGTATTAATGTAACAAGGACTAATGTAGCAAGGTTTCCTTACATTATACAGTAATATCTCCTAGCACTGTATTTCCTTCAATAGAATAGTAGAATATTACTGGAGGAATAGATGTGGCAATAATAATAACAGCAGCAAAAACACTGTGAGCTATCATTTGTTGAGTAGTCTGTACTTAGAGCAATTTAAAGGAACTACTTTATGTAAGATGTCCTACTCAGAAAAGACCTAGGAAATAGTTACTTGACCTAGAGAGTGTATTTAGAATCTTTGAGCAGTATTTAAATAGTCAAAATTATTTCAAAAAATATATAAATGACTGGCACCAAAAAATTATGGTCTTAATGACAATATCTCACTCTGCATAATAGTTTTCATATTTCTTTACAATTTGGCAGGAATTCAAAGATAACATATGTGGATTCCAATGCTCCAAGTTGGAGTCTGTGCTGACATAAAATGTGCTTTCACCTCACCAACTCTGTGCGACATACTACCAACTGGGAAATATTCTGATGTCTGTCAATCAGATATAAGGTAGACACTACAACTCTTAATGCTCTCTTAGGCTGACATGGGGGCAAAAGGAGGAGCTTAAACAAAGGAATTACAAAAGCACAATGTTCTTATGGAAAATAAAGAGAGAGTTATGCAAAATTCCAGACAACAAAGATAACAGGGCTGAGCGACAATGTGACAGGAAAGACACACAAGTGGCTTTAAAACGCATTGATTAATCTGATTTCTTAAACAAGGTTTTGTGTACCTTGATATTTGTTTTAGTATTTAAAAATGCTTGTATATTATGCACATTGCTTAGTGTAATTATACAAAGAGCAAAAGAAATTTGAAGGAGAAGAACATTTAGACATAAAATTACTTGACTTGTAATATAGACTTGACTCTTATAGAGTCATAGACTTATAGACTTGACTCTTTTTCCTTTGATCTTACAGAGTTTTGCTGTGTAGAACAAAAGAATTTGGGGGAAGATGACAAACACATTTTTGAAAGAATAGAGACCATTTAATATCAAACACATTTAAACTGTGTTGATTTAATATGAAAAAGTTAATCGAATTGTATTAACAATCATTGAGACAATAAATTATCAAGAATACATGCTGTGACTTAAATCTGTATCTTTGCATTTACAGGAGGTCCCATACTTGCCAACCATCAGATACACTCTCAAAACTGATGCCAATGAGTCTTTGTAAAATGTAGGTCAGGTATCTGACTCTTGCTTAAATATTTTCTAGGGTCACTTCTGTTTCCATGAAATAGTATAAGGATCTTTAGTCATTTCTTAAAACTCATTTTCTACTACTCCCACCATTTGATAACAGCTATTCTCAGCCATGTGCATTCCCCTCCCGTGCTAGATTCTTCCTCAACTCCCTCTTTTTGCATATGTGGACTCTTTAAGTGGAATGTCCTTCACTGTATCTGCCTGGCAGACAGATATGTATCTTTTAAAATGCAACTCAAATTTCACCTCTGATTAGAAAGTCCCCTTTTTCAAGAGGATTTCAGTGCTTGCTCCTTAGACTCTCACAGTACCTTTTTGGTGCCTCCACAAATGTACTTAATGCATTTTTGGTTGTTTATGAAGCTGTCTCTCCCACTGGAATGAGAGCACATGGAGAGTTGGACTAAACTCCACTCTAGTCATCTTTCAGTACTTAGGGTTTAAAGTAGTGCTTGGACCACAGTGCATATTTCACAGAGGCTTTATTTAATGAAGGACTAAAAATGAATGAAGATGAGAATATTTGGAGCCAAGAGTTTAGAAGTTCCCAATATAAGTGAATCTAGTATCTTTCAGATTAGACCAAACAACCAACAAATAAATCACATACCTTCCTTCCAAAATGATGATGATCTTTTAATTTTATCTCCCTTAATAATAAATATGGTTTTCCTTTGTTTTGTGTATTATAGACCTAACACTATATTAGGACCTTTATTTGCATTCTCTGTAATCTTTACATCAATCCTCCTACAGTGGGTAGCATTATCACATTTCATGGTGAAAACCTGCAGTTCAGAATAGTTAAGTAATTGGTCCAAAGTAATATAGCTAAAAAGTGGTATATTCAATATCCAAAACTGCCCCAAATGGGTATAATGAAACTCTACTACAGAGAAAAAAGTATCAGAGATTACACAGATGAGAAGATTTCTCAGCCTAAAGGAAGACAAAACTGCTAACAAGTTTTTATGACCATCATCCAAATAATCTATTCCCAGAAAACAAGATCATAAAAAAACTGTTCATATGTCCAAGATGGAAATACATGAAGATCTTGAAATTGAGAAAGATCCTACCTTCTCTTTAAAGCCTGTGTTTCTGAACTATACAAAAGGAGAAATATTTCAGTAAACTTGTTTTGATAATGTTCATTTACCCAGCAAATTCATTTGATCCACTAAGGAATATGTATTGTCAGTCCCCTCAAAAAGAAAAAAAGTCTAAAACTTTTGGCTTTCTATTTATATTATTTTTATCTCCACTGGAAAATACAATACAATAGCCTAGTTTTTTTTTTTCTATGTTGATTACTAGCTGGAGATTCAGAACCATAACTTTGTAGATATGTTTTTATTTTTTTTAGTAAGACACTTTCAATTTGTCTGATTATTTTTCAAAACCATATGTAGATCCTTATTTCTAATAAAATGAGATGTCTGCCAGGAAAAAGCCCATCCATTGTTAATATAACAATAATGTTTTATGCAACATTGATATAACCTGGCAGCCAAAAAGAGTGAACCGGAATGTGTATGTGTGAACAATGATGACTTCACTGTACTAGTCAGTGGGGGCGGTAGACGCTGTTGAGTGAGCATGTGTACTGTGTGACCATCGCTTTCAAAGTGACTGAACAAATAGAGCAATGAATCTGCATGAAATTTTGTGTTAAGCTTGAACATTCCTCCATGGAACCTATTGGGATGATTCAGACGGCTGCAGCTATGAGCCACTAGTAATTGACAGCTTCATCACAAGACACCTGCTCAGATATCATATCCCTTGCAGAGTTTTTTGGTGAAACATCAAGTCATGCAGGTGACTCAGCCCCAGTACAGCCTAGATTTGGTGCCCTGTGACTCTTGGCTTCTCCCAAACTAAAATCACTTTTGAAAAGGAAGAGATTTCAGACCATTGATGAGATTCAGGGAAATATGACAGGGCAGCTGATGGCAATTGCAAGAACTATGTGAGGTCCCAAGGTGCCTACCACAAAGGGCACTGAGGTGTCATTGTTCTATGTACAATGTTTCTTGTATCTTGTATCTTCTTCAATAAATGTCTATTTTTCATATTATGTGGCTGAATACTTTCTGGTCAGACCTCTCATTTTTAATAATTGAATCAATTCTGAAAGACCTACTAAATTTTGCTTTTTACCTGTGGTCAATCATAAAAAGTATTTATTTAACCTTAATCTTTATTTGTCTTTGGTAAAGTAATGGGAAGTAATTTATCTTTGTTTTTTAATGCATAGTTTTTTGTGTGTAAGCTGATGGAGAAGATGATTACCAAATTATTTGTTCAGTATATTGAATGTTGGTTGTTTATAAAATATTGTATTTTAAATGTATAATTAAAAGGTATACATAATAAAGATATCCGCAGACAAAAAATCCTGGCTAACATAGAACACCCCTCTATAGGTTTGAGGGTATAAATTCAGCAAAACTCAAGGTGCACCAATATAGCTGTATTAATGAGTAAAATGCTTAATGATATATGCTATTTCCAATACAAATAATCGCCTTTGTTTTCATGATCTTGCCTGTTGTATAGTAGCAACCTATAGAATAGTGTATGTTTTATCCTGATCTACACTCAGACAGTTCATGAAACTCTAATGGAAATGAAGATTTTGCTATTTGAAGTAGTCAAATTTCCATTTTCAAACACATCACAGCTTATAGCCACTGATGGCATTTGGGTTTGCTTTTGAGTTTTAGGATAATAGCAAATTATAGAGAAAATCTACCTCTTCTTTGTCAGTTGAACTATGAGGAAAAAAGCCCATTATCTGCCTGAAAGAAAAGCAAACTTACATGATGTTTTAAATAAAAAAAACACATTTGTTTGTAGCTGTATGCTATTTATAAAGATCATTATTCTTGCTTAAGAGACAAGGGAGTTTGTGCAAGTAGATAGAAATCTTTCTTCTCCTACATTTAAATCTATTTTATAAATAAAGAGAATAAGAAAAGCAATGTAAGATAACATTTTTTTCCTTTCTATTTCAGTGGTCTGTGATCCATAAAACCCAAGTGGTTATTTAGAACAATCCAACCTGATTGGAAGTGTGTTGCAGCGTACCTTTGCATTTCTAGTACTTTTTCTTCTGAATATTACTTCCACCTGCCTCTCTTTGTGCCTAATTGAAACCCTCCGAGGCCTCTCTACTTTAATTCAAATGCTACTTTTTCCATGAGTGTTCTACTGCCTTCCCTTCCCAACATTCAGTAACCTCAGTCATTAAACTAATTTTACAAGAGCCAGTTTAAAAATCATCTTTGCTAATCTCCACCCAAGTTAGAAAGTTTTGCTGTGAATTTCCTAACGTATTTAACTTTTGGTTGAATACTTGCAACAATGGGAGAGCTCATTATTTTGAAATGCACCAGTTCCTAAAACACCTTTCCCATAGTTGAGCTACAGTCTACCTATTTATAATCTTCATATATGAATCCCTGAATTCTCCTTATGAAAATAGTCAAGTCGCTTAATTCCTTTTTTCAAAATGATGGTCTTTCAAAACGTTGTCATGTTTCACTCTCACATTTTCTCCAAGTCAAAACATGCCCCATTACTTCCATCAGTTTCATGATGAATAAATTTTAATCATTCTATAATCTTGATCATCTTCCAAATATATTTCAAGTAGTTGATGTTACTTTAAAAATATCACCCTAATAAAAATTCTATATCTTGAGAGTGGTGATGTTTATGTGATTTGGTACAATTACTAAGACATCAAAAACTTCACTTAAAATAGATGAATTGTATTAAATACAAATGATGTCTTAGTGAAAAAGAAAACACAGAGACAAAACAGAGAAAGAGAGAGAGAGAGAGAGATCCATTTAAATAGGACACCATACCTTAGGCATTGTCTAAAGAAAGCACAATAAAGTTATCACTTCCCTGGTTCCCTGGTTCTGGTCCCTACATTTCTACTTTAATTTTTCAGCCATGTCAGTGCTGGTTCTTAGTAAATATGCAGTCAAGTAAAACTGCAAGGATTCTCCACTCTTTGAGGAGAAGTATACACAACTGATTTTTGAAGTCAAATATAGGTTTAAACACAAATCCCAGTTTCATTCCTTCTTAATTTCTATTTATCTTCAATGTTCATTCATCTGCACAGATTTATTGATTCCATTTTATGACACTCAAAATTGAACAAGAGAGATATGGATCCTGCCCTCCTATAGCTTATAGTCTCTTAGGGAAAATAATTGTAAAGCAAAAGAAGAGAATGGGCAGACAAAATAATTATTGCTTGTGGTGGTATAATGAGGAATAGGGTGCTGACATAGAGAATAATGGGATAGGAGATGAAAGGTAGAAAAACTCTACCATAAACTGAGAGTTTAAGGGAGACAAAATAAAGGAATTCACATTTAATTTGAATTTTTATTTTATTTTTTATTCCTGTTTATTATAGTTGTCCCAAATTTTTCCCCCTTTGCCTTCCTCCACCCAGCCCACCCCATGCCCCCACAGTCAATCCCCACACTGCAGTCCATGTCCATGGGTCATTCACACATGTTCTTCGACTAATCCCTTCCCCTTCCTTCCACCATTCCCTCTGTGCCCTGCCCCTCTGGCTGCTGTCATTCTGTTCCATGTCTCTGGTTCTTTATTTCTCTTTGGTTTATTTTGTTCACTACATTTCTCTCATAAGTGAGTTTGTATACTATTTGTCTTTCACTGACAGGCTTATTTCATTTAGCATAATGCTCTCCAATTCCATCCATGCTGTTGAAAAAGGTAGGATTTCTTTCTCTCTTTCTGCTGCATAGTGTTCCATTGTGTAAATGCACCACAGTTTTTTAACCCACTTGTCTACTGTTGGGTATTTAGACTGTTTTCACTACTTGGCTATTGTAAATCATGCTACTATGAACATTGGGGTACATAGGTTCTTTTGAATTGGTGTTTCAGACTTCTTAGGGTATGTTCTTAGCAGTGGAATCACTGTGTTGAAAGGCAGTTCCATTTGTAAATTTTTGAGTAAATTCCATACCGTTTTCCACAGTGGCTGTATCCCCACCAATAGTGCACTAGGGTTCCCTTTTGTCCACATCCTCACCAGCATTTATTGTTACTTGATTTATTGATAATAGCCATTCTGACAAGTATGACATGATATCTCATTGCAGTTTTAATTTGCATCTCTTGATGGCTAGTGATGCTGAGCATTTTGTGTTAAATTACAAGAGGCAACAAAGGAAAGATCTGGGAAAATCACAGTGCAGGCCAAGAAAACACAACTCAGCGTGTTTGAGGGAAACGCTAAAGCCAGAAGGCAAAAATAACATGGGATACGTAAAGGAGGAGAGTCAGACTGTACCAGATCATGTGGGCCATCATAAAGGACTTGGGTTCGTTTTTTTATGTACTATAGGAAACCACTGTAAAATTTTAAGATGTGAATGATATAGCCCAAAATATAAATTTCATAAGGATCACTGTACTCACAAATGCATAGTAGACTGGATATTCATGAAAACATAGCAATAGAAATATTGAAGAAGGTTAAGCTAGAACACAATACTTGAGACAGCCCCTGATATCATGATGTGCCCCTTGGTCACCACTTTTGAATATGATGATTAAACACGTGGTCTCGAAAGCATATTGTACATACTTCTTGTGTATGCAAATAACGCTTTAAAATAATAGGAGAGCAGTGTGGAATTTCTGTTTGTTTATCTCATTCATTAAAAAGTTATGAGATATTTTGTTCTTATTTCATAATGCACATTGCAATATCATTTACCACATGTATATTAGATATATATACACATAATAATAAGGGCACTTAAAAACTTATTTTGATACAAATACATCTTCTCAAAATATGGAGGCCACAGATTCGAACAGCTGATATTACATTTAAACTATTATTTAGCATGTGTTTATTTTGTATATTGGTCTATGTCATCCACATTTGCTCAAACATCACTCTCACAAACAGTATGGCTATATAAGGATTTAGAAAATGTCATGCATTTTTTGCTTTCCATTTTACATTATAAACTCTTTAGAATAAGAAAGAAATAGTTACAGAAAGCTAAGTATTGCCTAAAAGTAAATGGTCATGTGGTCCTCTTTAAAATTAAGGAGTGGACAATTGGAGAATTTTAAACAACATTAACTAAAATGAAAAAAAAACACTATACCATGTACAATTACTCCAAAAAGTAAACTACTTAAGTATAAACCTAACAAAACAGGTACAGGATCCCTAGCTTTCAAATTACATAGCACTGATGAAAAAAGACTCTAAGTTCACAGATGGAATACTCAACGTAGTGAAGGTGTCATTTCTCCCTCAATTGATCTGTAGGTCTCATGCAGTTCTTACCAAAATCACAGAAATTATGCATAGCAAGATTACTTTACAATTCTATGAAAAGGCACATGCCATAGAGTAGCTAAAATATTGTTGATCAAAAAGAAAAAGTGAGAGGAAACACACTACCAGATATTAAGGCATGCTAGATAGCTATAAAAAAAGAAGATTATGTGATATCGACAGAGGAAAAGAAACACAGATAAATGGAACAGAACAAAACCCCCAGAAATAAACAGAGTCATGCAAATATGCCAAACTAAATTTTTCAAAGGGGCAGACACAATCCAATGGAGCAAAGTTAGTCTTTTCAACAAGTGAGGCTGAAAAATTAGATGTCTGTAGAAAAAAAATCAACTTAGGTTTTACACATTATACAAAATTCAACTCATTATAGATCATATATTTTAAATAGAAAAGTTTAAAAAATATTTTAGAACAAATAGAAGAAAATTTTTAGAATCTAGGTTAAGCAAAAGTTTTTATAATTGATACCAAGCACATTTTCCATAAGTGAAACAAAATGATAAATTGAATGTCATCTAAATTAAAATTTTTCTCTGTTAAAGCCCATGTGAAGAGGTTAAAAAGACAGATTTCAAAATGAAAAAAAATTTTAAAACTACATATCTGACAAAAGACTAATGTACAAAATATACAAAGAAGAATATATATAATGTACAAGAATATACAAAAAAGTTCTCAATATTCAAAAATTTAAAAATCAATTAGAAAATGAAAAAAATTCATGAAGAAAATTTGACTGCAAGGGTAGGCAGATGGCAAATAAGCACATGAAATGTTCAAAATAATTAGCTATCAGGATAATCCGATTTAAAATAAGGAGATAACACTACTTACTTACCAGAATGGATAGTGGGGGAAAAAATGACAAAACCCTATGCTGGTGAGCCTTTGGAGAAACTGGATTACCCATATACTTGGGGTGAGAATACAAAATGGTACAGTCATTCCCAAAAGTAGTTTGGCAGCTTCTTATAAAAGTTAACATGCAACTACTACCCTATGAATCAGCAATTGAATTCTTGAGTATTTATCTCAAAGAAGTAAAAACTTAGGTTCACACAAAAATCTGTATGAAAATATTCATAGCAATTTATTCATAAAAATCAAAAATGGAAAAACTTCAAATATGCTTTAATGGATGAATGGTTAAACAAACTTCAGTACATCTGTCCAATGAAAAACTACTTAGAAACAGAAATGAGGACAAATAATTGATATACACAACTTAAATGAATCTCCAGGAATTACCCTGAGTAAAAAAAGCTAGTCTCCAAAATGTTACATGATGTATGATTTCATTTATATAAAATCTTTGAAATGACAAAATTGCAGAATTGTGCATAGTGTGGGAGAGGAAGTGGGCATGTGTGGCTATAAAAGGGGAATGGGAGGGATGCATTTAATGATGGAACTGTTACATATCTTGACTGTATTAATATTGATATCCAGGTTATGATATGAGATTACAAGTTTTAAGATATGATTCTATAGTTTTATATGTGGTTACTATTGGGGAAAACTTGTAAAGGGTATGTGACATCTCTCTATTATTTCTTACAAATGTATGCAAATTTACAATTTTCTCAAAGTAAAAACTTGAATAAAACATATGACATGAATGTAGGATATATTTGTATTTAATGTTACCTTTAGAAGATGTAGTCTTCACTCTATATATTATTTATGTGGGAATTTCTTAAGAGAGACTTGCCAATCAAGATTAAATGTCCAGATTTATGTATATATGTGTGTATGTGTCTATCATCTAACTATCTATGTATCTATCATCTATTTATCTATTATCTATCTATGTGTCTATCTCTCTATCATTTATCAACTCACCCATTCATCTGCTGGGCATCAGTAAAGCCCATTCCCTTGCCCTCCATAAGATGCAATCATTTTAAGTTTGTTTGCCCATGTGGGAAGTATGAAAGGTGGAGAATATTCTGTCCAGAAATATATCAGAATTTACTCCAATAGTTCTAACATCTGGAAAGGATGTGTTATTAACTCTTTTAATCCAGAAATACAAGTTAAATATTTAAAATTAGTGAAATATTTGTATTCAACATAATATACTTCATTATAGATTAAAATAAGTAGCACTGCTGCCTATGTGTATTTTCTTCTACAGGAAATTTTGAAGCATTCAGAATCTTCCTTTCTATCTTGTATACTAATGAATAATTTATAAAAACTTGGTAATTTCAATAAATTCAGAAGCAGAAATGAAGCTGGGAAGAGGAGGGCTTAAAAATTGATAATGTTTATACTTCAAGCCACATAAATAAAGGATTTCAGAATTGTTATTTGGCACCAGAACTACAATAATATAAATAACACACACCAGTTAAAATGACCAGAATGGAATTCTGACTTTGTGATGAATGGCGACGTTAGGAGGAGGATGGCATTTAGGTAGCACCCCTTTCTTCAGCAAGGCAGACATTACAAATCAATTCCAGGTATTGTGACCAAAGGATCTTTCTGAACTAGTTGTGTTGGAGTCATTACATTCTGACAAATTTAGAAGCCAATTTAAAATATTTTCCCAGTCCTTTGTGGGAAATTGGATTATGAATTATTGTATTCTTCATTTTTTCCCATATTATACCTTTAAAATAATGTGATTCCATATTAAATAGGTTTTAAAAATTGGACCTGGCTGATGTGGTTCAGTGGACTGAGCACCAACCTGCAAACGAAAGGGTCACTGGTTCAGTTACCAGTCAGGGCACATGCCTGGGTTGCACGTCAGGGCCCCAGTGGGGGGCACGTGAGATGCAACCATACATTGATGTTTCTTTCCCTTTCTTTCTCTTTCCCTGTCCCTCTCTCTACAAATAAGTAAATAAAACCTTTTAAAAAATAAAAATAAGTTAAATCTTTTAACAAACAACAAATAAATAAATAGATAGGTAGGCAAATAAATAAATAAATAAATGAGCTGACATCAGAACTACCCAGAGGAAATAAATTTCTTACTCCAAAAAGACTTGCCTAATCAGAATTTTTTGCTGTCAAAATTAAGAGAATTAAATGCCTAAGTTTTCCCAATGTATTCTATATGTAGGGAAGATACCAGAATTGTTACATAAATTTAAAACATTGTACATACAGATTTATATACAGAGAGTTAGAACACTGAGGTCAAGTGGCTTTTAACTGTAAATTTTTACTCCACTAAAAGTAAACATTAATCTAGTTTGTCCCAATGAGGTTAAAAATTCAGTTAGCTATAACCTCACGTGGTCCAAAAGCCGTCTTACTGTCTAGAGACCCACAAAATGAGTAAGCTGGACACAGAGTCTTTTCTTCATGTGGTTCGCAGTTGATCAAGGAAGAAGACTTTTAGTTACTTGTGGTATCAAGTGGTAAATATAACAGAGAAATATACAGAATGTCACAGGAACGCACACAAAAAATAGTTAATTCTGACTGAAGAAATAAAAAAAGCTGTAATGGCGAATGGTAGCATTGAATTAGCTAGTTCTTAAAGAAATACATAATGCATAAGTAAAACCATCATGTGTTCAGTCGTCGTATCTCTCCTCCTTTGCCTGTCTTCTGACCTGGACGGAACCTGACACTTGGGTCAGCAACCTTGGAGGCTGGGGCACTTCGTGGTGGAGAAGGAGCAGCATCCATGCCTTGCACTGCACTTGTAGCCCTTGTCAGTGTGATGGAGTGGAGGCTGGGGAAAGATTTAAGACTAAATTAAGCTAAATTTTTAAGAACTGAAACTTTTCAAATGAATTGAAACTGAATATTAAATTTAAGGGAACAGTAACAAATTGCTTTTTTAATACTTAAAGATGAGCAGGAAGTCATGGACTCGCTGGAACTTTTATCAAGGAGCAGGGTAAGAACTGTCCCACAAAGGGTCAGGGAAACAACTAAATAAAGTTACCTTTTGTTTGTTACATATTCTAATGACCTGATCATTTGCTAGTGAAGCTACGCACAACAATGTACAACACTGGTTTCTCTAAAAACTTACCTTCAAATTAGCCTGTAATTATGGAAACTTACTGGGAATGTGACGAATCTAAATGTTTTCATTGCATTTTCTTACTCCTTTCTCAGTAAATCCAAGAACACCCAGGTGGTAAATAAGTAGCAGGTCCTGGATTAACTTCAGTATTCTAAATCAAGCACCCATGTTTGAAATATGTAAACTACATTTCTTTTAAAACGTTAAAAATTTCAAATTTGAAGTAAATTATACATTTCAAATCTGAGGCACCTTATTTTAATAGTGTAATATTATTGGGGCTTCTTAGCTGACCATGGATTTATCATATTTAAACATATATAATCATTATACATGCATGTAGAAAAACCAATTCATTTCAATGAGACCACATAGCAGACACAAGCAAGCAAACAACTGAACAACTATAACAAACACTGTTTAGTTTAGGGCTTCGTGGAAGATAGAGTTAAAATCCCACATTGATCAATTTTCAGACTTCTGGACATGAGAGTCACTTTTCTTAATGAATATTTCAGTCTTGATGGGGCTTCAGGAATAAATAACAGATTGCTAGACACTTTGTGGTTCACTAACACTAGCTCTTCTAAAGCCTTTATAGCATGTAGGGTAGAATTATTTTACGATACCAAAACAGTATCATTAGAATCCTGGAGACACCCATGTCTAAGACTCAAAGTTGGATGTATAAAAATCTGTTGCTTATCTCCCTAGTTATTTAGTCTGCTTGAAAACTGATAGTTGTGGACCTAATCAACAAAACAAACAAGCAAGCTAAATATAACCAGAGACATTGAAATAAAGAACAAACTAACAGTAATCAGAGGGGAGGCGGGAGGGAGATAATGGGAAAAATGGGGAAGGGTAGTCAAGGAACATGTGTAAAGGATAGATGGACAAAGCCAAGGAGGGGAGGAT
>PVKM010029759.1:0-17611 GCA_004027735.1 Carollia perspicillata | reverse complement strand
AAAACACCAGCATGAGATGGCAACACAGGTGTGTCTAGAAAAATCCAGGGCTTCACTCGAAAAGGATAAGAGAAAATGTATCTTCTCTGCTTCTTCCTCATCCCACCTCCCTACACATACCCACATGACCAGTTCTCACATACCTGGTCTCTCCAATGGTCCTTCCTACTGAAATCTAGGCATTGAGTGAGTCCAGCAGTCCAGGAATCTGGATTTCAGGTAAAATCTGGGCCACTTCTCAGATCTAATCCCAAAAGTCAGAATTTGGTGAATAAGGTGAGGGCAGCCTATGCCCTTGGGCATAAACCCCGTCTTCCCTCTACCTGGGAAGTTGTTGTTGAACTTGGGACTTTCTCCAAGGCTATGCTGAGTATTGCTGACTCCTTCAGTGGCTTGGTTGGACAAGGGTTGTCATCTTCTGTGCTTTCCTGTACCATTCTCATACATGGAGAGGAGAGGACATGAAAGAAGAACTCCATATGAAAAATCCTAGTGCTAAAATGAGGAAGAGAGATGATCCATCCCCAGATGCCTCCTCCACCCTCCACAGGCCTCCAAGCAGATGTGGGAACAACTGAAGGGCTGGGTTTACAGTGGGGTCAAGCATGGACCTGCACTCTATCCATCCTAGTTCTTCTTTGCATAGGCATTCCTTCTGCTGGGGATTGTAAGGAGGAAATAATGGGGACTTTCCCATCCCTCCCCAAAGGTCCAATTCTCAAGGGATCTGCAGGGACAGAGATAACCGCTTTGCCCATTTCTATCTGATTTCTTGCCTTGCATTGATCCTGCTAAGCTGTGCTGTGATGGAAGGAGTGAGCTGGGCTGGGCACAGATACTGCAGTCACTCCACCCAGCCCTTTGAGTAAGAAGCCCAAGACTGAGTAGCCGGGATTCTCTATCCACTGAGATCTGATGGATTTTCCATTGAGAGCAAGCAAAGGAGTTTTACTAGCTCCTTCGGAAAAGGACCCCATTATCTACCATGCAGCTAAAGGCGCACATTAAAGATACAGCTGGTTTCTATCAGAGCTCTTGGTCTTTACCCAACCCAGTAGGTAGGTTCTAAGAACAGGGGAATAGGGAAGAGGGTCTTACCTTCTGAGCAGAGCTTGCCACCATAACCAGTGGTAGAACAGTCACAGGTGGGATGGCCATCCAGAAGAAAGCAGATCCCACCATTTTCACAGGGACGGTCACTGCATGGTCCCTCAGCATCCAAGTGGACACCCTGGCTCCCCAGAAGCCGAGGCTCTGAGTTGCCGTACTTGAGATCCAGGATTAATCCCTTGAATCCAGGCATGGCCTGTACTCCCTCTAGGGTCAGGGCAGAAGGCCGTATGTCTGTGGGGACTCCGCCCAGGAATAAGTCACTGACCACATCCATGTAGGGCCGCTGGGGCTGTAGCTCCCCAGACTGGCCCTCACCATCCAGCACCAGCAGCGTACGCAGGTGGTCTCGGCTCACCATGAGGAAGTGCCAGCTACTGTCGTTCACCTGTTTGTTGGACAGCACAGCAGTCTCAGCACAGTCCATGCTGAGGCGCAGCTGCACGCGGCCATCCACCAGGGAGAGGCAGAGGAAGTCGCAGACGCCACCATCGTCCAGGTAGAGGAGCAGCCCTGTGGAGACGTTGGTCTTGAACTGGAAGCTCAGGTCACTGCGTGTGCTGGCATCCCAGCGGAGGTAGCGGGCCCACTGGTTGGGGAGGCCCATGAATTCGAGGCCCAGGCAGAGCCCCAGCAGGGACCCAAGCAGCACGCTCACCTTCAGGGTGAAGAACACCGACTGCACGGTGAAACTCATCATGGCTGCCAGGACCGAGTCCTGAGGATCAGACAGCTGAGGACAGCCCTTGGGGAACGACCCCTCTTTGCAGAGAAGGGAGAGGGGCAGAGGAGATGGGTGGGGGGACAGAGAGCACACAGGAGGAAGAAGTTGCAAGCACAACTATTGAGAGGGTGAGGAAGGAGGAAAGTGAAGAGGACAGCCCCAGATGGGCACACGAGCAAGAAATTCACACAAGAGGCAGAGGAAAAAGACAGGGCAACAGAAGGGGAGGAAAATCAGGTGGGTCAGTGAGGGCCTGGCTTGAGGAGCCAAGTGACTTTCTCCAAGAAAAGATCTCAGCTATCCATGTGGATCCGGAGGCCTTGATTCAAAGAGGAGAAGGTGCCCGGTGGATGAAAGCCTTCAGCAGGGCACTCCTCCCGTCAGACCCCAAAACACCCCAGCCAGGGAGGCCAGGGACAGGGCTGGGGTCTGGGGTGCCGTGATGGAGGAGGAGTGAGCAGTAAGGTGAGCCAGGTGAAAGGTAGAAATGGGTCAAGGACCAGTCCTGAAGTTCTACCCCCCTAGCAGCAGGGCGCTGCGGGGAGAAGGGCAGCTGGAAGCAGAGTGCCCACGCAGAGCAGGGCCCGGGGCAGAGCGGAAGCAGACTCAGGCGTCATGGTGTGGGCCAGAGGCAGTCCTGCCCATAACCTGCTTCCCAGGAGTCCAGAAAAAGACCTGCGGGAAGACTGGGGATGGGGAGGAAGGAGAGAAGGAGAGGAAGATTAAGGCATGTGTCAGGAAAACACTGCATCCTATTTCACAAACACTGATGGAGTGCGGACTGTGAGCCAGGCTATTCTAGTGATTCCCACAGCACTTGGTGCTTCCAACAGGACAGAGGCCCAGGGTTCCTCCAGAGCCACTGCAGGACCTGGAGCGCAGCTCCTGATGAGGTACTCAGTTTTCCCATATGCAAAAATGGCAGAACCCGCCCCGCAAAGCCTTATCTGCACATTTTTACCATATTCATATCACAGGATCACGTAGCCAATGTTATTTTTAAGATAGCGCTAACATTTTATACATTCAAATACACATAATTTTAACTTATTTACCTATTAAGAGACATGAAAATGACTAAGATATTTTTAGACTCTTTAAAATTTGATTATGCTTGCACGTAGGTGGCCTAAGACAGATTCCCACCTTTAATTTTTGAAAGAAATATTTGTAAAAATTAGTGAAAATAAATTAGAAGGTGAATAATGAGCAAAGAATCCTCATCTCCTACTCAATGTTAGGGGAACGGTTGAAATATGTGCTTTAGGGCTGAGTTTGAATACTTGTTCTTGTACATGGGAATTTAAGCACATTTTTAAAAACTATTTAAGCTTCTATTTTCTCATGCATAAAGTAAAGAAAATAGTAGCTCTTTCCAAGGAAGATCCTAGCATGAGCCTATATACATAGTAGGTGCTCAGTGAACAGTAGGTCCCTTCCTTTCTTATCTCCAGAGAGGAAGGGATGAGAAGAACAGTCATTGATATAGGATGTATGTGTGAGTGTATGTATGTCTGTGGAGGGGGGGACAGTACATTAAAACACAGATACTTTTTAAAAATTCATGGAAACTGCAGAATGGACAGCAAATGAATAGTTAAGGAGTGTTACAGGTACAGGGCATATCACACGCATTCTATACTGGATGGACAGGCATCAGCATCCAGTCAAGTGCGTGACCTGGTTTCTGAAGGCAGACCCCAGCTCCCCTAGCTATGTGGAGACTCTTCTGTTCACACGAGAGCAATGAGTGTAATTGCCAAGAGCTGCACAAGTTGCTGCTTGTTAATTGACGTATTTGATAATTCACCCTGGTCTCTGTCAGACCACTACTGTTCACTAGTTTTATGATGACCACATTAGCAAAGCTAGTCATTACCTCTGCTTTGAAGAGAAAAATGCCGTTCCTTAACCTACAACAAACACCTATTTCCACCGAATTAAAGAAACCAATCAACAACAGACTGATTAAACCCATCATAAGGAAAGCCTTTGTTCTGTAAAAGGTCTTGTCCACACATTGTATCCCAAAATGTGGTGTGGGCACCCTCAGTGGTGCAACAGATGCTTAACTTGAACATAGATGCAATGATATGGAAGTGCCACTCATGTGGGCTGGTGAGAACCAACTGTTAAAATTTCAGAAATGTTTGAGCTGGTTGATGTCACTTTGGTAGCATGAAACCAGCGATGCTAGGAGTATTCACACCACGGAAATAGGCAAACACCATAAATCAGAGTCTTTGGGAAGGTTTGATTTAAAGAAAGCCTTGAAAGAGGGTGAGGGAATTAGTCATGTAAATATCAGAGAAGAATGTTCCAGAAGTAATACTCCAGGCAAAGGTCTTAAGACCAGAGCAGGCTGGTATCTTGGAGACCGGTGCTGTTGGAATGGAGTGAGTGAAAGACCAGAGGTGAATGTCAGGAGGCTAGATGATGGCACAGGACCCAGTCTCTAAGAATGTGCTCATTGTGTGATGGGAGGTATGCAACCAAGGCAAAAGGCAACATCCCAGGGAAGAGAAATCCTTGTCCTGAAAAGAGGGCTCCTTCTGGTCTCAATAACATCTACATATTTCCTTATATAAAATTATTGAAAAGGGTCCACTTTTGGAAAATGTGTTCAGAGGACAGCCCCTCCCCTTTCTCCTCTTCCAAGTCGTGCATTTGATTTAGACCAGAGGGAAGCAAGGCAGGTGTGAGCAGAAAGAACATGCCTCTTGCAAGGCATGTACCCCAAGCCTGGAATTACTGATAAGCCAGGGATGTAAAAATCACATGGAATATAATAGAGCCCAGGGTGTGTGAGAAAGTGTTTTCACTTTCTGGGAAAGTGACTTCACAGTGACTCTATCCTGGCTGCTCCACTTCCATCTCCATTCCCCATCCTACCCATCTAGACCAGAGTCCTCTGGCTGACAGTCAAAGCCGAGGCTCAGATGGCTAAAGCCAGTGGAACCCTCAGGGGGAAGCACGGACATTCAGACAGAGGGCCCAGTATTATGGATGAGCAGGGACATGGGAGACGCTCTAAATGAACAGTCCCAGAAACTTTCTGAGACTGCTGTATACTATCAACTCATCTCTGGGCCTCTGAAAGTCACTTATTTATCTGCATAAATTAAATGGTATGCTCGATTCAATCTGTCTATTGAGCTCTGATTCCTTGCAGCCACTGCTGTATCAAAGCAGAATAAGAAACCATTCACGCCTTTGAGGGCATCAAAAAGGAGTGGGGGTAAGTGTACTTTAGAGACACAAAGCACAGTAATGAAGAGCCCCGGCTTGGGAAGCTCAATGGGGAGATCCAGGGCAGGGTCTGCTTCGCCATGGTGCTTGCCACAGGACCCTGGCATGGAGCAGGAGCTCAGAAAACACGTGTACAAACAATGAAGCCTAAAAACAGAAGCTGAAGTGCATCCCTGTGGATCATTTGACTTCTGTTCCATGCAGTGGTCTCATCCTGCTTTACACAGCGATCCTGAGCCCCCAGGCTTCTCCAGATGCCAACCTTAGATGACCCCTAAGGGCAAAGTAGCACGAGCCTAGCAATCTGGTAAAAAATTAAGCTGCCCAGGAACACTGCCCTGTGTGGAGAATCATGGGAATTTACCCAGCCTGCTCTGGGGCAACCATGCTATGCTGCCTGCTGAGCCTCTCTTATCAAATTCACAGTTCCCTTCAAACTTCCCTTCAGCCCAACCCAGCATTGGAGGTACCAATGTTCCCCCGTCTGCGTTGTGGGCCAGGAAGAATCTGATTTTAAGACTAGTGTCATCAGAATTGGGTTTATCTATACTTGATAGTCTAGGATCTACCCACATTATCTCCTAAAGCCCTTCCATTTTTTTCTTGGTTTTTGGACATTCTTGTGGCCTCTGGGAAATTGCCAAAGTGGCCAAAAACTGAAGATCACCTTTCATTAAATATCACAGGCTCAAGCCAATGGCCCCAGGCATTTATCCTTTAGCCTTCTTTGGTCCTCTAATGGGCATACTAAAGTTCAAGATGTGAAAAAATGGGAACCAGGGAACCTTCCCCACCCAGTCATCCAACTGCCACCTTCTCCTGAGCCACAGAATGGCCCAGGCAGCCGCAGGTATAGGTGTTTGCCCCGGAGCCTGCACAGAGTGTCCAAGCTGGAGCAGATGCTCAAAAAGTTATCTGTTGTGTGGAAATCTAGCAGGAGAGGAAAAGTGAGTGACATTATCTAATTGCCAGCTAATTTACATAATTATTGAACGGCATGCTTTTTATGTGGGGTTAACATCTTTGCAAATGTCTCACTATCCGGCTGCTTAGGAGGCAGGGGGGCGGGGGGCAAACAGGACTCTGACAAATGGGCTATGTACCAAGACATGGCCCCCTCACTCCAGTTCCTCTGCTCCCTTGAGACAGACCCTGGAGACAATCAGGCCTGTGTCTGGAACCAGGGTAGGTGCTGAAGGCATGATGGCCACTCTCCTCATGCCTAGCTCTTGCTGGTATGCTACTGTGCCCCGACCGCACTTGCCAGCTTTTCCTCTAGAACTTTTCAGTAGCCCCCCTTTCACCACACCCATCGCTCCACTTAGAAAGGAAAACGATTTTCACCAGAAACCACAGTCCAGGTCATTCAAGTGGGATTCATCCCAAACCCAGATCCTATGACCCAGTTTAGCTACTTCACACATTCCAATCTGCTGCCATCATGATTAGTTCAGGAATGGGCCTGTCACCCAAACTGAGTCACATGACAGTTAACTCTGGAACTTTTGATGGAATTATTAGGAGAAAGGCTCTCTCTGTTTAGCCTGTTGTCAAACTATTATAATTCCAAAGTTCATGACCAATACCATTATTATTATGCAGGATTATCCTGTCTAAGAATGAAGTCAAACAAGAAAACAGAGCCAAGAGATAGATAGAGAGAGAAGTTTTAGCACCTAGATGTAGCCAGGCCTGAAGCCCAATGGATCCTGGGACTTCCATTACTTAGACTATTTTTTTCTTTTCTTTTCTTTTTTTTTTGCTTAAACAAGTTTGAGTTGGGTTGTAACCAAGAGTCCTGACTGATACTAGATCTTCAAAAACATTGTCATTAACACATCAACAGAAGCTTTCCTCTTACATAACCACCCATACCTACCAGAACTTCCTGGCACCTAAAACATATGCCAGATGTCTCACCCACACCACAAATGCTCTATACCCCCAATGTTTATGTCCTAGGGCAAAGGCGCAGGATGTGGGCATGCTCTTTCTCTAGGTGCTTTGGAGGGGGATGTAGGTTTATTCTTGCATAGCAGCCTCAAAGATTTATTCCATCAACTAAACGATGGTTCTTCTGATACTACACCAACAGTACAGCCTCACATATTCAGTCTTCTTTACCTTAATGCAACAGCAAAGGTTCTACTGCAGGCAGCAAGGGAGGTGAAGGCATGAATTCTCTCCAAGAGATGAGAGCCAGCTTAGAGTAATGACAAACAGCATGGACTTCGACATCAGGTTGAGCTGGATTAAATCCAGACTTTTTCCTATAGCAACAGCCTTGGGCAGCTCTCTGAGCCTTTGTTTATTTATCCCCATACTCATAGGGTAGTTTTTAGCTTTATTAAATTTTAAAATGTACAGAGGTACTACTTTTGGGGAAACACTTGGCAGTAGCTACCAAAGCTGAATGTCTTTACCCCTTAACTCCACAATTCCCTTCCTAGGTATATACCAATGGAAATACTTAACATATGTCCAAACAAAGACATGCACAAGACTGTTTATAACAATGCTATTCACAATAGCCAAAGCCTAGAAAATAATCCAATGTCCATCTGCAGTAGAATGGATAAGTAAATTGTAGTCTATTCATGCAAAATGCTACATAGCATTGAGAATGATTGGTCTTTATGTCCCAACAACACCATAGATGAATCTCACATAAGAGTACATACTATATGTGTTCCAATTATATAAGGAACAGAAAGAGACAAAATTGCTTTACGCTGTTAAACGTCAGAATAGTGGCTAACTTTGGGGGAGTTAAGGACACAGGGGTGTCCAACCTTTTGGCATCTCTGCACCACACTGGAAGAAGAGTTGTCTTGGGCCACAGACTAAATACACAATCACTAATGAAAACAAATGAGCAAAAAAAAGGAGGTTTTAAGTAAATTTATGATTTTGTGTTGGGCCAAATCTATAGCCATCCTGGGCTGCATGTGGCCTGTGGGCTGTGGGTTGGACACCCCAAGTAGAGGATAAGGGCTCTGCTTCTTGATCTGGGTGACGTTGTACATTGTGCTCAGTTTGTGAAAATGCATTGGTTGAGCTTACACTTATGATGCATGTACCGTTATATATGTATGTTATACTTCAAGGCAAAGCCAATCTCTCATCTAGGAAAATATCAGCTGGGAGCTCACTATCCTCTCTTCCCAGTTCACTCCACACCCCAGTTCTCTCTTTCACAATTTTTTTCATGCTTAAGAATACCACCCCTCCCTCTATCTTCTCTTCTTCATCTGAAAGCTATCGAACTACTCCTGGTCTTGAAGGTGACTCAGCCACCAAGCTTACCCTCAAGTAAGCTGTCCCTACCCCTTCAGGAAAGGGAAGGGAGACAGCCTCCAAGGACCTCAATTCCAGTCTGTCAAATGAGCATATAGAGAAGGAATTTTGAAGCTTTTGTTGTGCTGAGAAGAGGACAGAGATGGGGAGAGTAAAAAAGAGATTTTTTTAAACCTTGAACTATAACACTTTTTTTTTAAGAACTAAATTTTCCATAAGGACTAAGAAGTATCCCTGTCAGAATAACATAAATTCCTTTCCATCAAGAATACTAATCTATTTTAGCAGGGACACACAGGAGTTATAATATATATGGATGTGAGCCAATCTTTTGGAAAAGTTTCTCATGATTATGAGGAATGTGTGGGGGACAGAACCAAGAAGACTTGTCACTGGCTAAGCACAACATTCAAAGAATGTGGTGAACCCTTTGGAAGGTGGTCCCTGATATAAGGTCAAGCCCCATCCCATTCCTCATATTCACCAAGAGCTTGAATGAAAATGACAGAGCTTGGACAGAACTGATCACATTTATAGACAAACTGACGCTGGGAGTGAGTGAGCATATGGGATATGCTGTGGGATCCCAAGAGGCCAAGATCAGCTTAAACTACAGCCTATGTCTAACAAGACCAAAGTTGGTGGATACAAGTGGAAAGCTATACATCCTATTTCCCAGAATAAACAAGCAAGGATGGAAGGTACAATTTGTAACTATTGCAAACAAGAATTGAAGAATCAGAGAGAGAGGGAGAAAGAGAGAGAGAATATGCAATTTTAGACTAAATTAATTAAAATATAACTTATAGGAAAAGGGAGATGATGTTTTGTGTTAATTTGGTCGTTAGATTTTTATTCTGAGACCCATTCTTTGACAGAGGAGTAAGTAAGCTGGAGGAGAATAAATTGAAAGGAAGTATTTTTGTTAACTTTTTTTAAAACCATGGAGCATTCATGATGTAGATACAAAGATTAAAAACAGAATAGCTCACACCCTGCAAGGCACTTACATGCTAGTGAAGAAGAAAGACATGAGTCAAAATAAGGAAGTAGACCAAAGGTGAGAGTCAGGTCCTGCGGAGTATGGATCAGTCTGTAGAATCCAAATAGGACACTGGTGTTGAGATAAGTGCCCCTTTTGTGGCATTTAAAAGAATGGGCTCTGGAGCTAGGCTTCCTAGGTTCAAATCCCAGATCTACCACATCTGTGTGACCTTGAGCAAGTCACTTATCCTTTCTATGCCTCAGTTGTATCATCTGTAAAATGGAGATGCTATTAATGAGTTACCATAGTGAGGCACTTAGTACAAGGTAAAGCCCTTAGAACAGTGCTGATCACAGATAAATACCAAGGAAACTAGAGCCACCACAGTTGCTACTGTTGCTACTGTTGACCTTGATGTCCTAGCAGCATGGCTGAAGTTGGTGTCTCACCTAGCCTGCTCAGGGACAGTAACCTGGCTAGTTGGACGTCTTTTAAATGCCATCCCAATTACACAGACAATGTTGTCACAGTCACACCTGTGTCTCTTTATATGAGAAACCTTTGGAGGCACCAGCGTGTTGGGGTTTATGGAGGCAACTCAGCAGCAGCACAAGTAGTCTCTGCAGGGGTCTGGAAGAGAGATACCATAGGTTCTCCATGGCCCTCAAGGAGGGCCATGTCTAGTAAATGGGAGGTCTAAGAGGAGTATTTATGCCTCTCTCTTGCATGCAGACCACCTCCAGATGAAGTGGGCTTGCCCATCACTGGTGACACCCTTTGCAGTTGTATGTCCAGTACTAAATAGGTCTATGCATGGAATGCAACAGAGTCCAGCAGAACAAGAGATGACTGCCCCGTGTGGTCAGGGAAGACTTCTGGGGGGGGAGGGGGGCGCTAAACTTGAAGGATAAATAGGGCATAGGGAACTAGGAAAGATAAGTCTGGTGTAGGGGATAGACTACTAGACTGGGAGTCAGAGCTGGGCTCTCACAAGTGACCTTATGGGAAACTCTGTAGTCTACTAAAGTTTTCATTCTTATCTTATAAATTGGGGAAAACAATAAATACAACGTTGTATCTGAGCAAGTAAAAGACTGTACAGTATAAGGTAATCATGCCTTTTTACCATGAACAACAACCCTTTAAGGTAGTTATCAAAAGCAACTCTCATGACTTTAGTCTCTTTCCTGCCTACCACTTGTACTCCATCCCCAAGGGAGCCCTGAGTTGTCTAGTGGGCAAAACTTAAAAATAACAAACTCTTCCCTGGAGACCATAGGACTCAGGCTTTTCAAGGTACTGACCAGCTTTTCAGCATCCCAGGTGTAGCCAGGAACCCAAGAAGCTGTGGTTATTTGCCATTCAGCTTCCTCCCCTTTCCCATCCCCTCTTCTGCCAGCCAGCAGGCAGCCCCAGCCCAGAGTTCCAAGCCACGGGTTGGGAAGCCATCTGGCTGCTGGGAGAGTTAATAATTTATAATGAAGATAATCACCCTTCAAGATCCTAGCCTCTTGGGACTATTAAAAAGGTTTCAATTGAGAGTCAGTGAGTTCTTTACATGAGGGGATGCTGGGGAGAAGGGGAGAGGGGGGTTGGGGGGAGAGAGAAAATGTGGCAGAGAAAGGCAGGGTAAAACCAACTAGCTGCTCCGCAGACCTCCCACCCCCAAAGGAGGAAGGGGGAGAGGGAAATTATCCAGTCCATGAAGACAATCTTATCCAGCTTTCACAGCACCAGCCCAGCAAGAGTGTAATTTACGGGTCTTTTCTCCTAGCCAACTCTCTCTACACAAAGAGAAAAAAAATCAAACACATACAAGAGATGGGAGAGAGGCGCAGACAAGAGAAAATAAGCCTGCCCAGCAATCATGTCTGGGACTGTGGGATGGCTCTTTCTGTTCTCTTTCCAGAGCACAGTAGGCCCCCACTGTGCTAATTATTCCCATTACTTGACAAATTCCCTATTAACGAAGCAAGTGGTGCCAGAGCTGGTAGGGAGAGAGCAAAATGGAATGGCAGAGGTTCTGGACAGACTTGAGATTGTAGACCCAGACCAGACAGCCTCCAGCTTCACCACAGGGTAAATGCAGGGTCTGGCACAGCCCCATCTGTGGGGTGTGCCTTGGAGGTATATGGTGCAGAACATGGTTCCTGTAGTGTAATGTGACGGCTGAGGGTATGGAACGTGAAGGCAGGGAGCATGGACAGGGAAGACTGTCTTTAGGAAGGACTACTTTGGTGATAAGGGCTGGGTCTGGGGTCTAAGTGCAGCCTTTCAGAAAGAGGCAGAGCTAATCAATGAGTTCAGGATCAAGGCCAGTGGCAGTGATTTTGCAAAGCCACTGCTAAGGCTATTTACACAGTTGTTCCAACACATATTCTTAAAACAATGTAAGCAGCAGCCATAGCAAGCATTCAATCACATTCTGTGCAAGGCACTACTCTAAGTATCTTACACCTGAAGATACTAAATCTTTGCAAAAACTCTAAGAAGTAGCAACTATTACACATGAGTAAACTGAGGTCCTCTAGAGAGATATAATTTCCCCAAAGTCATACCATTAATAAGAGACAGAATTAGATCTGGCTTCAAAGTCCATGCCATGCCCTACCACTCACCACCCTACAACCTGCTATCTCCCCTCTGCACCTACAGGTTCCCCAGTTTTCCCTGACTCTTCGGCAGGATATTCCAGGCTTGACCCAGTGACCCAAGACCTCATAGGGGCGAACTTTGGCTACGTTCTGATCCATTTAACTACACAGTATTTCTCCCTACTCTGGACTACATACTAGCATCCTAACAGGTCTTCTTGTTTCCACCTTTGTCCCTTATGGATATTTTCTACACAGAAAAGTTATTACTCCCTTATTCATAATTCTTCCATGATTTCTCTACACACTCAGAATGAAATCCGAAATCCACCCTGGGGTCTACGAGATCTATGGTCTACATAGTCTGGCCCCTAGCTGTCTCTCCAATCTCATCTACTACTTCTCATCTCCTTGTTCACAGGGCCCCAGACATGCCACCCCCTCAGTGTTTTCAGAACTTGCCACATGCAGTCAACCTCAGAGCCTTTGCACTTGCTGTTCCCACAGCCTAGAATGTCTTTCCCCAAACTTTCTCATGTTTTATATCCACTCTCTCCAGGGTCTTCCCTACCTAAAATAGCTCTGGGGCACCAGTTAGCACTCTCTAGTCTTCTCTACTTTGTGCGGAAAATGTGTCTGTCTACATCTTCATAGTCTTATATGTTACCTAAGAACTAAGAATAGGAGATGCAGGTACTGCCACCAAACAATCAAAACTTAGCTCTGATGTTGGCTCAGAAAGTCACCACCTGAAAGAGGGAGGTGGTCAGAGGAAAGAGAGATAAATTAGAAAATTCCTTTGATCAGATGGCCATCCCCGTCAGTGGCCGAGGAAGGCTAGGCAGGGCACAATGACCCAATCACCACACCTGTTGCAACACCTCCAGATCCCCACTGACCATTGCTCCCACTGCCAACTGTGCAGAGTAAAAATTGTTATCGACCCTCATACTCTGTCCTGCAGAGAGGCATAAACACATGAGGCAGAAAGAGAAGGAAGGAAGCTGGTGGCAAGAAGACAGCTAGGGGAAGCTCTTGGGACTCTCCCAAACCAGAGCAAGTATTAGCAGCTCATGCACTTTGAAGGAAGGTGGTTATGATCCCTGAAACAGAATCAGTCATAGAGAAATGTTTGCTGACTGAACTAAGGTGAGGAAGCATATCGAAGTTCAAAACATTTAAGGGAGAGACTTCTGGGTCAAATCATTGACTGACCAGTTCTTGAATTTCATTCCTGACACTGTAACAGGCAAGCTGCTCTCCTGAAGGTAAAGACTAACAGAGATAAAGATAGGGACGAATGCCTGTTCAAACCCCTCATTCTCTAGATGATGGAGAAAGGAAGAACCCTGGGAACTGTCAAGCAAATGTCCAAGACTGCATGATTGGGCAGTGGCAGAAGTAACCCCATATACTGGGTCCCTTTACCAGGGATCTTCCCGTAAGAAAAACAGTTTTCCTTCCTTAGGCTGCTGAGACCCTTATTTCCTCCAAAAAAATAAATCATGCACCAAACCCCAAAACATAACAGTTAAAAGCAAAAATGTCCTGAATAAGTAGGAGGTGACATCCCCCTTGTCTCCCCACCTTAATTTCTACAATAGTTCTTGAGATTTTATCACCAAAACTCTATAGCTCCAAAGAACACAGCTTCAAAACCCCCGCACCATACCAACCCACATGTGAGGAACTATCCCTAAAATCTCCTGCTTCCTCCTCAAAAACCCACAAAGGAATGGTCATTTATACAAACTTTTCTTGGGTAGATTTAACCTTTCATTCATACTAGCTCAGGACTGAGTCTTATAACCACTGCATCTCTCACAGGTCCTAGCATCAGTAAATACCCATGATAGGCACATATTCCTTGAGTTTAGCACCCTTTGCAAGAAATGAGGCTGCAAAATATTTGTATTAAGTTTCTCTCCAATAAATTTCAAGGAGTGTCCCTACCCCCAGGTTCTGGGATTTGGTGAAGAGCTAGGGAGGCCTCAATTCTTGTCCCAGCCCCTCCACTTACGAGCTGTCACCTTTGTCAGTTACTGAATGCCTCTGAGCCTCAGTGTTCCCATTTGTAAAATAGGAGGGGAAATACTAGTACTTACAGCAAAGGCTTGTAGTCAGGGTTCAAGGAGGGAGAAGTACATAGAGAGTCCCTGACAATTATTAATATTTGATACATGTTAGCCATTACTATCACCATCACTGCTGTTTCTCTGTTCTCCTGTTCACACCATGATCTTAGAGATCACTCCCATCATATTGTACAGAGTTTGAGAGTATCAGTTCACAGCCCCACACCTCTATGCCCTTTGCAATCTAACATGGCTGTACCCAGATGTGTGACTTGTGTTGGCCAAGTGGAATGTTAGCAAAAATGACACCAGTACAAGCTTGGAAACTACTTTTACATTTTCTTCTTGCTCACTCTGCTTCCTTTGCCATGAGAGCATGAACATGCCTGAGCACACCTCCTAAAGGGAGAGACATGTAGAGCAGAACTGAGTTTTCCCATTTATCCTGGTCAAGGCTTAGCTTTAGGAGGTCCTTGAGTCCCAATCCTGGGGCAGCTAAGGGAAGAAAGTCCAAGTCCTTAGCTTCGGATTTACTGTGAGCACTTCACATAGAACCCCCAAGCTTATGAACCCCATGACGTGGTCCAACCTCATCAGTTTCAGTGTAACTGCCTGTTCTAAAGGATATCGCTGCAGAGAACTAGAAAGGTGGGACCCTGGTGAGAGCCTGGTGTACTGTGCACAGTGAGGAAAGAATGTGAAACAGGCAATTCTCATGGAAACTGTCATAAATCACATGCACAGAGCAAACAGGTAGCAAGTCCATACAGCAATGATCTCATAAGCCTCATTAAAAATAGTAGGCATTAATATGTGCAGAGTACTTCAGAGTTTATACTCTCTCATCTAACCTTCATAACAACAAGCAAGGTGTCAATTTTTTTCAACTCTTTTACATATGAAAAAACTGAAGCTCAGAGAAAGAACATGGTTTGTTCGGGGTCACAGAACCAGCAAGTGATGTGAGTGAATCTTAAATTCAGGCATTTGAACGATAAGTCCCATGTTTCTATCATTATGTTACATTGATTAGCATTATATGACTATTTCTGGGGTCTGTTAGGTAAGGATAATAAACACATGAATCCTCCCACCATCCATTAATTATAACAGGCATACAAAATGAAATCTACGGGCTCATCGTGCAGTAATTAAATGTATTTGGATGGCACACAATGGACCCACCTATACCAGACTCTGCCCTACAACAAACAATGAGTTATTACATAACAACAATTCTTTTCTACCAGGGCTGCTAATCCAGAATTTGCAATCATTCAAATGCAGTTTTCATTATCCTCAAAGGATAGAAAGTTCCAATTACATCTTTCTCTATAAAGTTCTAGGTTTTACTTAACAGTAAAAATATTTTGAAGTTTCTAAAATTAAAAATCAGTATCATTTTCAAACTCAAATCTGAAAAAATTAAGTATTATATCAACATGGCTTCAACTTCAGGGCTCAGTGAATAAATTTTGGAATGTTTATGATCTTTTGTTTATGATATATTATTACACAATCAGGACTAATCCAACCTGTAATTTTACATTAATTTCCCCATTTTACTTATTAGTACCTATTTACATCTTAGCTTTTTAAAATGTGCTGTGCTTGAAAGGTAACAAAACTACATCTTTTTTTTCCCAAAGAAGTATCTTTATTTGTTTACAGGGCTTAGGGAAGGAAAAAACTCTAGAAAAATGAAATTTCAAAATAGGCTTCGGTGAGGGCTCATCCCGTGAATGGTTCTCTGGAGTCCAGGGAGGGTCGTTTGCTCTCACTGGTGGTCAGTTTCAGGTCATAAGAACGGTTCTCCCCAAATCTCCCAATTGTCCCCCTTCGGATCCTAGCAACTGGCCCGAATAACTTCTCAGCTCTTGGTCAGCCCCATCGTCCTGTGCCATACATCTCTTTTTAAACATACCTTATGACTCCATCTATCTGCCAAGCCAGGCTTGGCTTTTGTTATTGTGCACCAGGGAATTCTTTTTATACGTACAGAAAAGTGAGTGCCTGAGAGAGGGGGTCCAGAGGGAGCCAAGAGGTCACCATCTCCATTTCATTCCTACAACTCTCAGTCATTCACTCAACAAACCTCCAATAAACACCTGCTACTTACCAGGCACCAGATAAGGCCCTGAAGTCTCAGAGATCTCAGACAAAGGTCAGGGAGTGAGGGGAGACAGACACACCAGCAACAATCATAAGGGGAAGTGATGACAGGTACTTTAATAAAGATGTATACAAGTGTTATGTGAGCACTAAACCTGAAGCAACAACTGGTTGAGAAAGAGAAGGATTTTGAGTTGTGCTTTGAAGAATGAGTGGCTTTGCTGGACCCAGCCATAGGAGAGCTATGCCAGCAGAGAGAAAGGCATGAACACAGGCAGAGAGATATGAAAGATCATGGGGTGTTCAGGAAGGAATAAGAAATTCCATCTGGACGGAATACAGGGTAGGTGGGAGGGAAAAATTAGTGGAAAAGGTGGAGCTAAAAATGCAAGTTTGGGCGGAAATCAGTTCCAAAGATCCTGCGGGCTAAGCTAAGGTGGTCTTGGGAGTCACTGAGAGATTTTACACTGAGGGAGTGTTGGGATAAAGTCTGTGTTTTAAATGGTATGGGAACTGGTTTTGAAAAGACTTCATCAGGACACAGAGAAACAATTAGGAGGCCATCAGTCTTATCTGGAGGAGATATGAGAGGAACCTGAACTTGATCCCTATGTCTACTTCTGAACCATCCTGGCCATGCCCCATACATCTAAACCCAATACCTGAGACCATATCCTATCCAAGTAGATAACCCAAAAGGAGAGAAAGCAGCTAATAGCTCTTGTTCAAGGTAAAGCAGCGCCTTACCTTGGAACAGTCTGATTTTTAGAATTTCTAATTCCATCCTGTGTTGACATATCCAGACCTCTCAACCCCTGGCTACATCCCCATATAACCCAGTTCCCTTGTCCCAAGCCTCCAGAGAGACATTTATACTGAATGCCTCAAACCTTCCCTTGGATGCAGGGTGCTCAGGTGTGAGCCAGGGTTACTCTAGGGATCTAGACCAAAATAGAGGCTTAACAGGTCTGACCTAACCCTGAATCCTGAAACCTGAAATTCCACTTCCAACATCAATCAGGAAAAGGATAACCAGGTGTCTGAACCCACTGGGTACTCAAAACAGCACGCCCCATTCTGAGCACAGGGGAAAAAACACACTATTAAGTTTGGTTCAAGTACATCTATGAAAGTAGGATGGGGATGACCTTCAGAAGAAATTCTACAATAAGATTTGATCCTGACTTTGGGTCAAGATGGCAGCATAGGTAAACATGCTCATCTCCTCACACAACCACATCAAAATTACAACTAAATTATAAAACAACAATCACTCAGAATAGTCAGAGATCGAGTTGAATGGAAGTCTGACAACTACGGAATTAAAGAAACCACATCCATCCAGACTGGAGGGGCAGAGATAGGGAACAGGCTGGTCACACACCCACATGTGGTGGATAAAAATTCAGGAGGAATATCTCGGGAGTGAGGAGTCCCAGCCCCACAACAGGCCCCACAGCCCATG
>PVKM010029758.1:0-17592 GCA_004027735.1 Carollia perspicillata | reverse complement strand
TTGACCTTGACAATGTTGCTTCAGCTGTAGCTCAATTTCTTTACCAACCAGCCAAACACAGTAAGGACAGCTTGAGCTCATCAAATATTTCACATTATTTTCAATTTCACAGGCAGTACATGTTCATTAAAGAAAATGCAAAGCATAAATAATCATAAAGGCAAAAATATTCCTTAATCTCATCATTTCAACACAAACATATGTTTTTCTATTTTAACCAAAGTCGGGTTGCAATTGCACATTCCCTCCTGCACCCAATTATTTTCCTTAACAATATATTGTGGACATCTTTCCACACCATTAAATTTTCTTGTACATTATGATACTCAGATGTGACTGGACATCCATGGGTATTCTCTGATTGAGGTCAGTCTCTGTATTTCATTTCACCCTTCAAAAAACACCCAATCCCCAAAGCAATGCCAGGCACTGTGTATTTTAGGGAAGACTTTGTGAGCCATATATTGCTCATCATCCAGTAAGCACCTTCAAACATTCCAATTTGATAGCTCTGTTCTCTCTACAACCCAACTTTCCTGCCCCCACCACAGCTGCTCAAAACCACCACTAGCTCTTCTGGTCCACTGGTCTGTGTCATGCCACAAGACGGCAGTCAATGGTATTCTTCCAGGATGTCCCTTGGAGATTAATTTATGGCATGCATTCATTCGTTCTTCCAACAAAGCCAAACATCTCCTATATGACAGGTATTGTTTTGGGTGCTGAGAGTTTCACCATTCAATAAGAGAAAAATAATTTGGTCTCACGGGGCCTCTATTCGTCATTGTGTACAACCCTATTGAAGGAAGTCTCATAATATGTTTCAACAGTCATCTCTGTTTGGACATCTATGTCATCTCTCGTTCTCCACTTCCCCGTGATAAATAATGCTGAGGTGAACATCTCTGTGGCTTAGGTTTGCACTTCACTATTTTCAAAGGTCTTTCCCTTGATAGATCGTCCCTTTGTCATTCATAATCTAAAGAGATTTTGCTGAAAAGGAAGCTAAGAGCCAAGAAAAAGCATTTCCCCGATATTACATATTTGGTTACTGGGTGGCAAATAAAAAAAAGAAAGAAGAAAAAAAGAAAAACACCTTTTCAAGAGGCAAACATGGATTCACAACAGCTGGAGTTCAGCTGTGAGCTTTGAGTCCTTTCCCCCTGAACTGTAGTAGCTGTCATTCACACAACACTCACCATGAGCCACCAAACCCAATCCGTGCACATCATTTAACTTTCTTATGTTATCACCCCATTCCACAGATGGGCAGCTGGAGAGCAAGTAACAGTCAGGACTTGGAACCAGTGGAGTCTGATATCAAAGCCTGAGCTCTGAATTACTCCACAACCCTGCCTCACTGCTCCGTCTGAGTCCAATCCCAGCAAACTTGTCGTAAAACTTGCAGAGGAATTTGCCAGCGCTGCTGGCAGGCCAGTAGTCAGCAATCTAAGTGGGGTTTTTTAGCATCATAATAGCTTAGTAATAAAGATCAGTCTCTGTGACACTGGTACGTTTTACAAATGACCTCACATAGCTACTATCTCACCAGATCCTCATATCCAATGCTCATCCTTCAAGGCCCAACCAGAATCTGCTTTCCCAGGAAACCCTTTCCAACTGCCTCCAACCAAGACGTCCCCCCACTACACCCCACCCCACCCCATCCTCAGCCTTATGGGCCACCGTACTGTTGTTCTTTCAGGTTGTATTGTCATTATCTACCCCTGAGAGTGGTGACTAAGTCCTTTTTATCCCCGGCATTAGGCACTCTGCCTGGCTCACAACCTACAGGCTATGAAAGTGTGGGAGCGCCGTTGCTCACAGTAGCTTTCTGGAAGGGAAACAAGGATTAGAAATCCGGGTCCTGACTCTAGCTCTTTGTCACAAGATTTTTTTCCTGCTATATTTGCTTTGAGCTCAGCTATTTCATGTAGTTTGAGCCTTGTCTGGTGCAAAAAAAAACTCAACAAAATACTAACAAACATAATCCAGCAATGCATAAAGAAGAATTAGTCACCATGATCAAGGGGGATTTAGCCCCAGGAAGGCCAAGTTGGACTAACATCTGAAGATCAAGTAACGCACATACCCTTTATCAACAGACTAATGGACAAAAGCCACACGATCATCAACAAGCATTTGAAAAAATTCAAAACCCTTTCATGCTAAACACATTTGGCAAATTAGGAATAGAAGGGAAAATCTTTAAGTCTATAATGTGCATCTATCAAAACCCCACAGTTAAATCCTACTTAATAATGAATGAACGGACAACACAAGTCTGTCTTCTCTCACCGTTTCTATTTGACATTGTACCTGAAATCTTGCCAGGGCAATTAGGCAAGAAAGTAAAACAGAAGGCACCTGATTGGAAAGAAGTAAAACTATCTCTATTTTAATTTACTTTTTTTACCAGTATCTCTTCAGCATGGTAGGCAGGAATTAATTCACTTTGGCCGTACTTACTCATTGCCTTAAGCGACCTGAAGTTCTGCTCTGGGCTCTGGGGCACAGAGATTTGGGGAGTATCCTTCAGGAGTTCTGAGATCGTTTGAGAAGATGAGATCAACAAAGCCTGGAAGATGAAATAGAAAGCGACCAGAGCCATGTGAGGACACAGACAAGAAGGGTCTATGGGATCGCAAAGGAAAGGGAGTCATTTCCACCTGGGGCTGGATCCAGGGACACTGCTGGAGATGCAGCCTTGGAGCTGGGCCTTAGGTGTTGGGAAGGATTTTACCAAGTTAACCGAACAGCGAGAACAAATCTGTGTGGTTCAGAGTGGACAGTAAGTGAGGGGAGAGGAGGGCGGGAGAACTAAGGCTAGCATGCCGCACTTGAAAGATAGGGCTCTAGTCTGAAGCATGGGAAGCTTTTGAAGCTTTTGGAGCACAGAGTGATCTGAGCAGATATCGTTTGGGCGTGTAGGTCACTGTGTTTCCTTCGTACACTTGCTAGATGATAAAAACCCTCTGGGGGCTGAGGGCTGGAGGGAGAGACCAACACGGTTTGATCCGTTCCTCACATGAAGGCTGAGCTTCACCCCACGCTAAATCCTGTGTGTACACTGTGTGTCAAACCTCCTCCTTCAGTTGGATCAGTGAGGGGGTGGTAGATAAAGTTTGGGGCTATTTCCCTCGGTGCGGTGTGTGAAGGGATCGCAGGGAAACGTCTCCTACCCCCATGGCCCCGGCCCCAATGAGCGCGCTCAACACACACGGGGCTGGGCCGTCCCTGCTCTGCCCTCGGCCTCGTGGTGCTGGAGAGGGGGATGCTGGCAAGCTGGCACGAACTCTGGACTAGTGTTATCACTTTTCTCGAGAAACTCGAAAGTGGCCAAGCATTTCAAAGGTCGTTTATCACCAGCAGGACAAAAGTCAGCTCCAGCCATTAGCCATTCATTACCCCTCACCACACCTTGGGCAAGATCCTTGCCCCGGTTTTATAGAGAGTGCAACTAGGGTCTCAGGGTGATTCTGATAGGTCCCTGGGTGACGCCAGGGTGTCTTACCAGACTCCCAGGTGGGCTTGCTCAGGAAGAGTCTGCTTCTCAACTCATACGCACTAAACTTGTGTGTAGGGGTGTGGAGAGGGTTCAACATCCTTCCTGCGGAGTACATATTTATACTTCAAACCAGGAACACAAACAAATGCTTCTGTTAAAAAGGATCACACTCTGTACAACAATAACAGTAATAAACACAACAACAACAGTAATAAAAATGACTCAGGTTTATTTTTAAAGGCCTCAAAGAAATATTTCATAATACTACAATGGTTCTCAAGATACTGCGTGTGGGATGGGAGATGTTCTATTTTTTTCTGCTTTGCACATTATACATTTTTATAATTCAGGGGGAAATGTTTTTGTTTGTTTTTACATTGGAATTTAGAATTGACGATGCAAAAGCATTGTTCTGAAATAGAGGGGTTACAGGCAATCAGGGGGTTACCCTGGGGGCAGTAAGGACCTTGCCGGAGCAGCGGGCAGAAGACCTCAGAAGTTTCCGATGGGCTCCCTTCGGTCTGACTTTGCATCACCTCAGAAATGTGCAGGGACCAGCAGAACGGAGAAGGCAAGATGGGGAAAGTCTCAGAAGACAGACCCCAGGAGAAAACTTCCAACCAATGCTTGGTCTCAGATCGTGGGGGCAACACAGGGAGGTTTTCCAATGAGATGTCTGGGGACAGGGAGGCTAGAGGCGTCTTTGTTTCCCTCTTTCCTCTGCAGGGTGGCATTGGCGATCAAACGTGAAGGTTGCCCCTATGGTGACCACGCAATGGGTGTGTATGGCCAGGGCAGGTGGTCTCTGAGCTAGCTCACTTCTTCATCTCTCTCCCGGCACATCTGTGTGCTCCCTTGTTTAAATATTGTTACATATATCGGGTGCATTGGTTCAAGGTCATGACTAGCTGCCCATTTGCTGTATTTTTATTTATTTATTTATTTTTGCATTTTGGCACATAATAGTAATGAATGTGTCTTGGATACACGTGACCTATGCTGGAATTTTTTTGACTACAGCCTCCACAGGGTTTAAAATGCTCAGCCAATGTTTGCTCAACCTAACATATAGCATGAATAAAAATATTCTCTTGAAATCTTTGTTTGTATTTGTTTATGACATACTACTGGAGTAAAACGTTGTTGTTCTTGTCGGAACAAGACCAAGGACACACACACCTTGAAAACAGCCCATGCCCCTCCCAGAGGTGAAACCAGAAGCACCGCATCCTAGGTGTCCCAGCTCCTCCAGCGCATCCTGAGGGCGGGGACTGGGTGAACCGGCCAAGGGCAGTGGGAGAGTCTGGGCCAAGGAGGCTGTGGAGAGCCGGACCAGAGTGAAGGGTCCAGGGCTGCGGCTTGAAGGTCAAGGCCAGGTCAGTACTGCTTCACCAGTCACCTGAAACTGGTGGCTTTATATTCAACAACTCGGTTACTTACAGACCTTTCCAACATAAAATAATAGATGTCATCAGAAAAGAAGAAGTAAAGGAAGGCCATTTCTCTGATACCTCTATTTTATTTTAAAGCATATTTTATTACTAAATATGTTTTTCCTTTGAGAGTAATCTAGGAGGCATTTTCTGTGTTTACTTTAAACATTTGTGTTTTTGAAAGTTAAAAGGAATACCTGCCTTATTTATGTTAAGTGATGTCTGTTGTTAATTTGGTAAATACTGAATAGGGTAGAAGTAGACAAAAAGTGTTTTATTTTTACCTAAAAAGGTTTTGTCTTATGTTTTGAAACTGTTTTTTATGACATGAAGCAGGTACTCAGGAAAAAAAGGATAGGTCTTCAAAAGCACGTGCGACCAAATCAAAAAAGTCCAGAGATGGGTACACAGGGAAGAGTCAGCAAAAACCAATGCCTCCCCTCCTTCCCCTGCTCCCCGGCCACCCACTTCCCCTCCCCGGGGAAACATGTTCTTGAGGTTCTTTAGTTCACTTTGGCAGACAGGATCTTTGCATTTGCAAATGTCTGTGCATACACCTCTAGTAGCCGTGTGTTGTTGACACTCACTGCGGCACTATGCTCTGAACTTCACTTTCCACACAGTGTGTCTGGGGATCCTTCCAACAGACCTGTAAAGAGTTCTGCTGGCTGGTGCCTTTGCCCCTGTTGACTTAAAGGGTCCTTACTGGTGTCTACTCAGAAACACAATTCCCAGACACTCAAGCAAGGCCTGCAGCCCCAGGTAAATGGAAGAGACCAGGGCGGGGTGGTTCAAGGGATCCCCCTCTTCCTTCCTTCCTTCCTTCCTACTTTCCTTCCTACCTTCCTTCCTTCCTTTCTTCCTTCCTTCCTTCCTTTTTTACTTCTTGCTTTCCAAAATGAAAACAGCTCATTTTAGCTTTTATTCATTCTGATTATTAATGCAAAACATACTTACTGTAAAATGATCAGATATACAAAAAGAAAAAACACGAGCGAAAAGTCACTTCTACTGTTGTTAACTAGAAATAATCCTTGCTAATTTTAGCATCTGTGCTTCCAGTTATTTTTCTGAAATGCACACAGTATTTTCTCTATTTTAACCATTTTAAAGTGTACAATCCAGTGGCACTTGGTATAGTCACAGTGTTGTACAACCATGACCACTATCTAGTTTCAAAAAACTCATCACTCCGAAAGGAAGCCTGTACCCATAAAGGAGTCACTTTCTATTCTCTACCACACACCTGGTGACCGGTGGTTTGCTTTCTGTCTCCATGGCTTTGCCTATTCTGAGTGTTTCACATAAGTGAAACCATATAAAATGTGGCCTTTTATGCCTGCCTCTCTCACTTAGCATATTTTCAGGATTCATCTATTTATAACACATATCAGTACTTTATTCTTTTTATTGCTAAATAATATTCCATTGTGTGGATCGGTCATAATTTATCTAGCCATTCATCACTTGAGGGGCATATGGGTGGCCTGGACCTTTGGCCTATCACGAATAGTGTTGCTACAAACATGTCCATGTAAGTTTTTGACTGAACACGTATTTCCAGTTCCTTCGGGCATAGACTTAGTAGAACTGCTGGGTCACACGGTCATTCTACATCGACCTATTGAGGAAGCACCAGACCATTGCCTGCTGCGGCTGCACCGGTTTTCATTTCTACCGGCGATGCATTAAAGTTCTAATTTCTCTACCTCCTTGCAAACATTTGTCATTGTCCTCTTTTGTTTTTGCTTTAAAATTTTTTTTTGTTAAAGTGCATATGAAGTGATATCTTATTGTGGCTTTTATTTACATTTCCCTACTGACTAATGACAAATAGTAGTAAGCATCCTTTTCCTGTGCTTGTTGAATATTTGTATATATTCTTTGTAGAAATAACTATTCAAAACCTTTGCCCGTTTAAAAAATAGGGTTATTTATCTTTTTGTTGTTTGGTTGTACAGCTTCTTTACATATTCTGGATAAAAAATATTATCAGATATATGACTTGCAAATATTTCTTCCATTCTGTGGGTGTCTTTTCACCTTCTTGGTAGACTCCTTTGATACATAAAGTTTTTAACTTTATCGGTGAAGGGAGCTGAAAGGTACCAACTTCCAGCAGTAAAATAAATAAGTCACAGAGATGTAATAATGTACACCATAGTAAGTATAGTTAACAATACCGTATTCAATATTTAAAAATTGCTAAGAAGATAGATCTTAAAAGTTGGCATCACAAGAAAAAAGTATTTGTAACTATGTGTGTTGGTGGATATTAACTAGATTTATTGTGGTGATTATTTTATAATACATACAAATATAGAATCATTATATTGTATACTTGAAACTAATATAATGTTATATTTCAATTAATGTTATATGTCAATTACATCTCAATTTTTGAAAAATTTTAATTTAAAAAAATTTTACTCGTTAATTTTGGTCGATTTTATTTATTTACTTTTAGAGAAAGGGGGAGGGAGGGAGAAAGAGAAGGAGACAATCATCGATCCCAAGCCCCTAACCAGGGACCTGGCCTGCAACCCAGGCATGAGTGCAGACCGGGAATCAAACTGGCGACCTTGTGCTTCACAGACCAGACTCAGTCCACTGAGCCACACCAGCCAGGGGGAAAACTTCAATATTGATGAAGTCTAATGTATCTATTTTTTTTACTGTTGCTTATGTTCAAGATCATGAAGACTTACCTCCCATGTTTTCACCTAAGAGTTTTTATAGTTCTAGCTCCTATATTTAGGTCTTTTGTACATTTCGAGTTAATTTTTCTGTATGTATGAGGTAACGGTCCGACTTCACTTTTGCATGATGAGATCCATCTGTTCCAGCATCATTTGCGATGAGACCATTTTCCCTCTACTGAATGGTCCTAGCACCCCTGTCAAAAAAACAATTTACCAGAGATGTATAGGTTGATTTCTGTTTTCTCAGTTCTATCCCATTGACCTTTATGTAAGAGTGTCCTATGCCATCACTGCACTCTTTTGATTATTGTAGCTTTGTAGTAGTTTTGAAACCAGGAAGTGTGAGTCTTCACATTTTTTTCTCTTTTTCAAGATTGTTTTAGCTATTTGGGGTTCCTTGCAATTCCATAGGAATTTCAGAATTAGCTTTTCTACTTCTGAAAGGTGAATTTTGGGGATTTGGGGATTTTTTAAAGAAACTGCTTTGCATCTACAGATTGCTTTGGGGAGCATTTTCATCCTAACAATTTTATATCTTCAGCTATGAATGAAGATGTCTGTTTACGTCTTCTTTAATTCTTTTCAGCGATGTTTTGTAGTTTCAGTACTAAAGTCTTCCATCTTTGTAGTTAAATTTATTTTTAAGTATTTTATTCTTTTTTGGTGCTTTTGCACACATTTTTATCCCTAAATTTTAATTATGGCACAACACACATAACATAAAATTTACCATCGAACCAGTTTTAAGTACAGTTTAGCAGTGTTAAATGCATTCATAATGTTGTGCTATCCTCACTGCTATCTAACTCCAGAATTCTTTTTTATCTTCTAAAACTAAAACTCAATATCCATTAAGCAATAACTCCCCATTCTGCCCTGCCCCCAGCCTTGGCAGCTACCATTCTACTTTCTGTCTTTATGATTTCGACTACTCTCTGTGACTCATGTGAATGGAATCACTATTTGTCTTTTTACAATGAACTTATTTCACTTAGCGTAATGTCCTCAAGGTTCATCTATGTTGTAGCATATGCCAAAATGTTCTGTTGTAAGGCTGAATAATATTCCATTGTTTGTATATACCACATTTTGTTAATCCATTCATCTATCAATGAACACTTGGGTTGTTTCCACATTGTATCTATTTTGAATAATGCTATTCACAATATTGTAAAGCTATTGCTTTTTATTTACAATAAAAATATTATAAGTACAAGTATACAAATATCTTTTCAAGAACATGTTCACAATTCTTTTCAGTGTATGAGATTATGTGGTAATTCTATTTTTAATTTTTGAAGGAACTGCCATAACTGTTTTCCCCAGTGGCTATACCACTTTATACCACAACTAGCAGTACACAGGAGTTTTAGTAATTCTGCACACAAGTTTTTAAACCAAATGCTTTAACTTAACATAGGGACATCTTTCCAATTAGTGGTAGATAGAGAGGGCTACCTAATCATTTCACAGCACCTTACGGATATATTGCAATTTATTTCAACAGCCCCTTAATATTGGCTATCTTGGTTACTTCAAATTTTTAACTATCATAAGTAATGAACTTCATGAGAATGTACATCTTTGTGCACTTATCCAATTATTTCCTTTGGATAAACCCAGAAGCGGACACATTAGGTCAAAGGAGAGGTATACTTTTGAAGCTTTGCTGAATGTTACCAAATTATCTTCCAAAAATGTCAGGCCCACACCCATCTCACCAGCAAGAAGAGTTGCTTATTCTGCACACAGAGTCCAGTGACTTTTCTCCAATGTCACTACCAGAGAGACGGTGGAGGGGCCCTGGCATGTCCCTTCACTGGCAGAAACCTTGAACAAGATAGTAGCAGTCCCTCTTCCACAGAGAGATTCTACTCTTAGATCTGGAAGGGCCCTAGCAGATCCTTATTGGAATTTTTATTGTAAAGACTATTTTTTCTGTTTTTTTTCCATCTGTTATTTGTCTGTGTTTTCCTGTAGACTGCAAGCTACATGTGGCCAGGGACAGTGTCTGGTGTGTTCACCAATGTCTTGTAGAGTGCCTGGAAAGGGAAGATCTCAGCAAATGTTATTTATCCTTAGCCTGGTGTGCAAGACAGCTCACCACAAGCTGAAACTCCATGAGACTAGGAACAGCAGCTGTCACTGCCTTTTGTGTCTCCTGTGCTAGCACAGCCTCTAGCATACAGTGGCTGCTCAGTATTTGTTGAGTGATTAAATTAACATGTCTGGCTCTAGTGTGCCGGTGAGAGTAGCAGATCTGAACTCCTAGTTCAGTGCTCTTTCTGCCTGCTGCTCCCTCTTACTCACTTTTAATGTTTGCTCTGGATTTCTTTATGGTCCCTTGGTTTCTGTGCATCAACGAAATAGCCACATTTCTGCTGCCAAACAGCATGGAGCATCACCTGTCAGCAGCCCTGAAGTCCCATGTACATTCTTGAATGATTTTCCAGTGGTGAAGACCAGAAAGGGGATTTCCCCATGCGTGCCCAGCTCTGGCCCATCTGTGCCCCCTTTGCCTGGATGCTGTTCTGTGGGCTGGAGTCAGCATGAGAGCTATTTTTGACTAAGTGGCTACCTAACCTTACATAACCCTCAGCCATCCAGGCCAAGGTCATTTGGCTTAGTACATGAAAGACACTTCAGAGATTATGATCCGCCTTCCCCAGAGCACCTCCTGAGACCCAGAGCTGGGAGGGCAGTGCCACGATGGTGGCTATGGTTCTCCACTGCAAAGCCAAGGTAGGACCTTCTGAGCATGGCTCAGCTTCTGTAACCAGCCCTGGAAGAGCTCTCCAAATATCAGCTTCCCCAGTATCCTTAGCACTTGGGTGGAGTCACCAATCCAGGAAGCATGGTGCTGGGATCTCGCTTTCTTCACACACACACACCCAGTCTTGCTCCTTCCCCTGATGTGTTGGCGTGGCAGCTGGAGAAACTCGGGAGAGCGCAGGGATGGAGAAGACCTTTGTCCCTCCTAGGGGACAAGTGATAAGTTCACATTTTTATTTCGGTTTTGTTATACTGGAAAATAGAATGGCATTCAAGGTCCTTTCCAATCTCACCAGCAAGCCCTTAGCCAAAGCCTGACGTACAACAGCTGCTCACTAAATGCTTAGGGAATGGAATTCAGCACCTGCTCCCTCAGACCAGCCACACCCAACTACCTGCCAACTCAAGTCCTGCTGACTCTGAACCTTTGCATTTGCTGTTTCCTTCAGCTGGTAAGCCCTTCGTTTCGTGCTTTTCCCTCAGGGCTCAGTTCAAAGCCCAGTGGATGGCTCAAGACCACCTTTAAGGTTCCCTAAACAGAATGTGCTATTTTTTTTATCTCTATTTCCCAGCCTGCTGCTCACACTTCTCTTTTGAGATTCTGATAACTGATTATTAACTCGTCTGTTTCTTCTGCCAGACTGTGAGCTCCTCGAGTGAGGGCAGGGTCTGACCCTCAGTTATCACTGTATCTCCAAGACGTTTCGCTGCCTGGCACCTGTTGGCCTCTTGTAACTATTTATTTGTTGGGTGGGGGGATGACTGGTGACATTTGCAAAGAGCTCTGTAGGTTACAGAATCATTTGTATTCCAAATCTAACATGAGCAGGCTGAGGGCAAGAGACATGAATGATAGTTGACATTCCAAATACTCATGAAATCCATGTAGCTTTCCTCTCTTAAAATTTTTTAATCTCACAAATAACTGGTGTTCATTGTAGAAAACAGCACAGCTGCAAGAAAATCAATGTTAACATTTTAAAACATCTTTTCAGACTTCTTTCTCCTATTGTGTTCTCCTTTCTACCCCACGTTTTCACAGAAATGGGACCTCACAGTGCTTACTGTTTTGTTACCCATTTCCCTTAATAATGGGTAGAGAATAATTGAGAGTATTGGCCCAGCCCTCCTTCCTGGGAAATAATAACTTCTGCTAAATTCAGAAGCTCCCATGGTAGGTCAAGGAGACCCCTCCGCTGGTCTTAGTGGATTGGTACAAAGGCAGGTCTTAACCCCAGCTGGGCCAGTCCCGGTGCCTGGCTCCCCTGCTAAGGTTGACTGGTTCTAATTTGGGTACCTGACCTATGCTGGCCCATGTATTCCTGGCTTGAGACTTTTGGATTTCAAGCTAGAGACAGCTTCAGGTAGACTCTCTTCCAGTGTCCCAAACCTTTCGCCCCACTATCAGTCTGCAGTGAAAAAGTGACCCTGGCAGACAGGGAGAGAGAGGCAAGCGTGGTAGATAGAGAGGGGGTTTGGGAGCTATTCTAGGCCAGATTCCGGCCATTCTTAAGGTCTGGGCACACTGGCCTTCTTCCCAAAACTGGGCTGTCCAACACCCCCTTGTCTCCCATAGATCAACAAATCCTCCCTGGGCTTTTTCCTTTTTGAGATGGATTTCTCTCACTTGCCACTGAACAGCTCCTAACACATACACACAACATGTCCTGGACACAATTCCATGTCAGTAATATATGTACACAGCATCACTGTTAGTGGTGGCAAGGTATCGTCTGGGTTTCCACTGATAACCGATCTCCTGTTTTTTCACTGCGATGAGCGGTACCTCACAAATTCATCTTTGCTTCCATGCATTCACTTACCAGAATTAATCCCTTGAGGTAGACTTGCTGCAGCAAAAGGTGTTCATAAGACTTTGCGACGCAGCTTTTGATGCTCTGTGTCTATTGCCTCTTCCAGGATCACCGTCCACACTGCTGACACTGTTGCTGGACATCTTCATGAGATTACATTATTTTGGACTATCGGCCCCAGTGAGTTTGACACTAATTAGTCCCTTGTAAGGGGTGAGGGCAGGTTTTGGCTTCAATATGCCTATAAACTGTGTTCAAGTAGTGTGTTAAAATAGTAGGTACGGGGCCAGTCATGGTCATGAGCGTTTTCAGGGGAGTTTGTAAACACAAGGACAAGTCCTGAAGTGCACAGTGGATGCTAGGTCTCCCAGCTTCAAGGTCATCAGCTGGGTCCTGGGGGTTTATTCCAGAAGGCAAAGAAAAAACACGGCTGTGAAGACAAGTTTGGCACCTGATGCCAGGGAGCAGGGCACAGTCCTCAGTCTGGGAGGTCATGGGACAAATCAGTCAACGGTCCCTGTACTGAGCACTGTGGTCAGTGTCAGGTTACAGGGACAAGAAGGCAGGCAGAGTCCCCACTGCCCTGGAACTCAGTCTGGTGGCCAAGACAGATGCTGGATGTGTCCTACTATAAAGAGAAGTAAGAGTCACCTCGGGCAGCGCTGGTGGCCTTGGGTAAACAGGTCAGGAGCACATCCTGCTCGGGCAGGGAGCTGGGAAACCTTCCTGAAAACAATGGATTAGGCTGAGATGTGAAGAATGCAGTGGTAAGCCCAGCGAAGAGTGAACAAGTACCCAGGCAGAGGACACAGATGATGCAAAGTTCTGGAACTGGGAAAGCACGTAGTACATTCAGTAGACAGAGAGCAAGTGCTGCATGGCTGCACCAGGGAGACTCCAGGAAACAGAGCAAAAGGTGAGGGTGCAGAGTTGGTGAGGACTCCTCCCGGCCAGGCCTCGTGGCCAGTGCGAGGAGCTCTTTCCTGAGGGCCTGTGGGGCTGCCCAGGCTCCTATCCCAGGGCCTGCTCTATTAGTAGAGAAACAGAGCATGTCCACGGAACAGTATACACACGAATGCATCTCTACTTTCTACGTAAAGAAACAGCATTCCACATCACTGCCATCTTGCCTCCCTTACAGCAATCTTTGTCATGAAATTAAAGGGAAGGAGGTAATGGCACTGTAAGCGCTCTGTCAAAGGGCAAAGGGCAAAGGGCTAGAATGGTGGCTTTTATTTCCTCTCTCGTGAGCACCAGAAATCTTATCAAATGAAGTCTTACTGTACATTTGTATAGCCATCTGCTCCCACAATGTTGCCTTTGGAGACATCTCAAATTTTCCATGTCCAGAACCAAGGCCTTGGATTCTGCCATCCTCTTTAAATCTGTGTCTCCCCTACCTTCTCCATCTTAGTGCTGACACCCCCGCCACCCAGGTGCTCCTGCCAGAAGCTGGAGAGGCGGCTCCGATTCCACCACCCCTGCCCTGCTCACAGGCCCCCACTCCAATCCCACCACCACCAGTTCTGCAGACCTGTCTCTCCCGTCCATCCTCGTATCTCCACTGCCGCCACCCTGCCCTGGGCCCGCTGACCTCACCTGGCTTCTGCACTAGCCCTACCTCATCTCGCCCAGACTGCGCTGGCCCCTTTGTAGTTCAGTGCTGACCTACTGACCAGAATGCAACAGATGACAGAGTCATGCACAAATCATAAGCATTAAGCCTGATGAGTTTGCCTAGAGTGAACACACCTGTGTGACCAACACCCAGCTCCAGAAGCAGGGCGAGGGTGGGTGGAGGTGGAAGAGGGTATGGGGGATAAATGGTAATGGGAAAAAATTCAATAAAATAAAAAAATAAAAATAGAAACTAAGAATGCCCCGAAAACCACAGAACATCGCCAGCATCTCAGAACCCCTGTGTGCCCCCCTAGCCGCCACCATTTCTTTCCCAGGATAACTAACTACTACCCTGACTTCTAAGCAAAGATTAGTTTTGGTTGTTTTTGAACTTGATGTATATGGATTCATGCAGGATGTAGTATTTTATATCTGCCTTAATTCACCCATCATTCTGCTTGTGAGCTCCATCTACATTGTTATGGGTAATTAGTTTGTTCGTTTTCATTGCTATGTAGTATTCCATTGTCTGACTATATCTTTATTTAGTTGAGTACTTAGAGTTGTTTAAGTGGTGTATAATTTGGGGCTATTACAAAGAGTGCAGTTGTCGATATTTTTATCTTCAGTGCACATAAGTATGCATTTTTGTCGGCTACCCACCTAGGAGTAGAATTATTTCATCATAGGGTATGAACATGACCACAGCATGATATTTTTGAAGTATGATCAGATCGCAGCATTCCCTTAAACCCTCCATGGCTTCCCCTTGCTTTAGGATCACGTTCGAACTCGTTATCTCAGCCCCCGTGGGCCTGGCCTGCTCTGGTGTCCCGTGACCACTTCCTGCCTGCCACAAATGTTGCACAGGCTGCCTTCCCGCCACACTGACCTTTCTATTCCATTCCTGAGGCCTGCCTGCTTGATAAGTGTTATCTCCCACCTGGCTGACTCTTACTCATTCCTTAAGTCTCAGGTAAAAGAGAACATGCTCAAAGGGCCTCTCCTAATCTCCCAGTCTAAAGAGCAATCATCATCATTGTGTCTCATTGCACAGCTGACAACTGCTGCATTGAGCTCCAATCTGGAGTAGTCCGGTTGTTAACGGCTGCCTCGCCCAGCGGACTGTAAGCAATAGGAGCCCGGGCTGTCGTGTTCCCCGGGCGGGAACACAGCAGCTGTTCAGTGAGTATCCATGGGCTGCAGAGAGTGGATGAGAGGAGAACCACAGCCTTCAAGTCATACAGGGACAAGGCTGTAAATCTTGGCGCCACGACTCACTATTCACTTGCCTTTAGACAAGTTAGTTAAGCTCGCTGGGCCTCGGTTTCCTTTTCTGTAACCCAGGGATGTTGCTGCTCGCCTCTGAGACAGGTTTTAGTGACACGGCGAGAGCACGTGGATGCACTTCACCTGCTGCTGTGGGCGCATGGGCAGCGCTAACGAAGCCGTGGCCTTCCATGTGTCGGCTTCTGGAGGCTCACCTCCAGCCCAGGGGCAGGCCTGCTCTAAGTCCCCGTCCCATAGATGAAGAAATTAAGAAACTAAGGCCCACGGAGGTCAAAGCTTTTGCCCCATAATTCCGGCTGCAGTTCCTGGGCCCTCATGCACTACAGCACTGGCGGCAGCGTGTGGGCAATCGATGAAAACAGAGGAGGGGGCGGCGGCGAGCTCCTGACAGCCAACAGATGCACACACCCTGACACCCGCGACGCCCGCTCATCCCCATGAAACCCGGAGGTCAGGAGCACAGCAGGAAAACCACTGGGCTACACAAACATCCGTGGTTATTCAGAGCTCTGAAGGAAAATAGAGAGATTTGGTTACATAAAAATCTTAAACTTCTATGTAACAAAAAACATGACGGAGGAGGTCAAAAAATAAATGAGAGTGTGGGAGAAAATATTTAAACTTCATGTAACAAAGGTTTACTATCCCTGGTATGAACATGCTCCGGCAAATAAACTGAAGAAGTACAGACGGCCCTGTGAAAAACTGGGCAAGGAATGTGAACAGTGTACAGAAGAGGAAATGGACGTGGGAAACAAACGTGTGTATAAGTAAGGAAACGAAAATTGAACAGTGAGCTCCCACGTGTGTCCAATATTGGCAAAAATGAAAAAGATCAGTAATGCTCATGGCTGATGAAGGTGTAGGAAAACCGACACTACCATACCCATTGTTGGGTTATAAAAAGTATTACGGTCTTTTAGAAGATTTTTTCTGAAATACTATGGCAGAAAAAAGAAATGTGCGACAACTTACAGAAATGAGAACAGCAATAGGTAGTTGTACAAACAGGCAGATCGACTGACTGACGAGAACAGTCATTTGCAATGGTTTTGTAGGAGCAAGAACCTGGAAACGCCCTTGCCGGGTCAGTGCAGTCGCATGTCACACAGCCCTTGAAACAAGTGAGGGAGGCCCACCCATGCCCCTCCTGTTGTCTCTAAAACCTATGAAGTGAAGAAAGGATGTTCAAGAGCCCTGTCGATGGTTTGATTCCATTTTCATAGAAAACGAAATACACATTCCCAAACCATCCCGAACCCTTGTTTAAGCAAAGAAACAAAAAACAAAACAAAAAAAATGGTAGGAAAACAAAATTTCTAATTACCGTGTTAAAAGAGTTGGACTAGAGGGTGTCAGTTTTGCTTCGGATACATCTTAAAGTTCAAATCGTTGCAATGAGCATGGACTCCGTTAAAGATTATTTAACAAGCCCTGCTCTTTGACAATGGCTTCATAAATGTCGTCTGCCTGTCTGCCCTCAGAACACCTTTGCCGCTAGAACACTTACCTTGCTCCAGTTCCTACAAATCAGCTGCGGGTTGGAGAGAAGTTAATCGTCTTCTGAGTAACTTCCTCTGGTTATCCTCCTGGCCCGCTCTGCTGCCCAGCTTCCCAGGGGGAAGGCACTCGCTATTATTACCATCCTAAAAAGAGATGTCTGTTTTTAATATACAACACGTGCACCTGATAGGAAATCTTAAATAAATAAAAGAGTATTGTGGTGAAAAGTGAGCCTCGTTCCCTCCCTCACAATCCTAGCCACCCAGTTCTATACCAGTTTCTTACATATGCTCCCAGAGACATTCCAGGCATACACGAGCATGGACATGTATATGTTCCATTTTTTAAACACAAAGCTGTGTATGTCTATACACCCACACAAATATGTTCGCATGGAAGATACCTCCTGATTTCTTCCAGTCAGAGCCTGATTTGTTCCACAGCCACAGTTTTCTCCCACTTGAGAAGCTGAATTTCCCCCACCGAGGCAGTTCCCGTCCATCCAACTATCCGTGCATGCGTGTATCCATCCTTCCATGAACACCCACAAACAAGTATTTGGCGAGTGCCCCTCTGTGCCAGGCACTGGCCAGCAGCTGACGATAGGTGAAAAGAGGTCCCTGCTCTCACCCAGCTGGGCTTGCAGTGGGGCAGAAACAAGTTTTGTAGAAGAAAACAAACAATAGAAGAAAGCTAACGAACTTCAGATGGTGGAATGTGCCTTGGAGAAGCTCATTACCTGTTAAGAGATGTGGGTAGGGGCAAAGGTAGCGAGGGGAAGGGAGGGGAAGAGAGGGGTCTCTTTTAGATGGAGTGGCCAGGGAAGATCTCCCTGAGGAGGTGGCATTTAAGCTAAAAACTGAATGACGAGTAGGAGCGAACGTTACTGGGTTCCTTGCTTTGATGACTTTCCAGTGAGATCCCAGGGCAGAGTTTCAACATGAACCTAG
>PVKM010029757.1:0-17608 GCA_004027735.1 Carollia perspicillata | reverse complement strand
GGGTAGATGTGGCAGTAGGAGCCTGTGGAATTGTTCTGCTTGATTCATTTACTCGCTGGAAAAGAAACCAAGGTCATTTATTGATAATAAATATGGAGAAAGTTGTGTTGGAAGTTTATTAAGAAAGGAAAATGAATGAAATAGTCACACAGGAGTAGATCTGTCTAGCCCAAGCTGTGGGTAGCATATAAAACATCTGTGCTCACCAAGAAAATCATTCTCTTTTTCCTCTTTTGTTACAGTTCTCCAATTTTTATCTAGACACATTGTCTTATGGACTAAATTAGCATTCTTTGTGGCTAGACATGGCTCTTTATCTAAATTACCCAAAAAGATTAAGTAGAGATGTTGCTTATGATTTCTGGAAAACTTTTTAGAGTTTTTTTTGTTGTTGTTGTTTAAAGTAAAGTTTCTGAATTTCTTTGTTCTTGTTTTCTGTTGTTTGGATTGCAGAGGTAATGCCTGGTAGTTGAGTAGCCTATTTGGACCATGACTTGATAAGTCCAGGTGTCTTAAAAATCAGAGACCAAGACACACTTAGGTGCTAATTCATTATTAGGAGAACAAGCGTGACATGAACAGTGAGGCTATGAAAGAGGAAGAGCAAATACAAAATGGGGCATTTTTGCATCAATAGTTGGACAAGAAAACAGCTGGTTCCACAATCATGGGAAAATCTGTAGTGTGCAGAATGGGAGCAATTACTGCTAGATTCTTGCTACACATTTTATTAACAATACTTTTCACCTTGAGGTATTCTCTTTTTCCCACTTCTGGGTTGTCTTACCTGGCCCCTCCGGGTGGGCACCGAGGAAGCCAGAGCCTCAGCATGACAGGTCAAGTCAGACAGGGCCAGTGGATCTCCTGGAGTGCCTGCCTCCTGACCACGGTGGAGGCCCCGCCGAAGGGGGCCTGCATCCCCAGAGGAGGCTAAGACAAGCAAGGTTAGGAGAAAATAAGTAAGTATTAGTGGATAAAGCTCTGCGATTGTCCCCACAATTGGTGACTTGCGGCTGGGAGTACTTTGGCCAGGAACCAGGGCACAAGAGTTATGGGCTCTTATTCTTACTGAGAGGTTTGAGGACCTTCTACGTCTAAATTTTCTAGGTTACATATTTATCTTACAGTGTACATTTAATATGTATTTGGGGAAACAGTCACAGAATAAATATGATGTAAGTTCTAGATCCTGGATGTGGAGAGTTCTTAGTGCAATGGCGATGAGTCTAGTGCATGTCAAATGATGCAAGTTCTTAAAACATAACATTGTGACACTGTCAGAGAGCATTCTGCTGATTAAATTGACTTCGATTATTCCATCAAATGAGGAAAGGACTTTTAAATACTCTTTTACAATTAGCTGAAACATGTAATTTGCAAAGCCAGCCTATCTTTTTTACTTTCTATCCTACTCTGAAGGCTATAGATAAAGAGCTCAACCATCTGATTTAAAAATGGTTAAAAGAAGAAAGGAGAAGGTATAGCCCCACTTCTCTTTATAAAAAATGATGTGTGTGGAATGACTGGCAGAGAGAATTGAAGGAAGGCTGGCTGGGCCAGCTAGGCTGGACTGAGGGAACAAAAAGCTAGGGTTTGAATGGAGCTTTGAAGAAGGGACACATGTCAGATAAGGTGCTTGGTTGATGATGGCATGATATAGAACTATTTAAAATCTTTTCAGGGAGGGGCAAGGAAATTAATTAATCTGGCTCCTATGGTATGGAGCTAAGGGCTGGTATCTCATCAGTACTGCTGTAGGCATCCTTGAGAGAGATTTTGGCTCTGGGTAAAGTGCTATTATTCACCTTATTGTTCATAATATTCAAAGACTTAGAAAGAAAACTGACCAGGACAGAAGTGGGGAGACTAACTGAGGTATTTGCAAGCTAGCATTTAACAAGTTTCTATATTCTTGTTAATGGAATGGAATTACGATAGTCAGCTGAAAAATGACAAGAAACCAAAAATAAAAGTGGTATAAGCAGAGAAGGTAATTCCTCTCACATGGTAATCCAGAGGTGGATATGGTCCATGATATTAGGGACCTGGGCTCCTCTTGCCTTGCTGCTTTGCCATACGTGGTCAAAGGTGGGTGCTCTGATTCTAGTTGTAAAAGTTATTAGAGACATTGGGAAAGAGAGCAAGGGAGGGATGAGCCATATGGCAACCCTTGAGAGACATTTCCAAGATGTGCACTATAACCCTGGTTGGTGTGGCTCAGTTGGTTGGAATGTGTCCCATAATTCTGAAATGTCATGAGTTTGATTCCCAGTCAGGGCACATGCCTGGGTTGTAGGTTTGTTTCCTGGTGGGGGCGCATATCGGAGGCAGCCAATTGATGTTTCTCTCTCACATTGGCATTTCTCTCCCTCTCTCTCCCTCCTTCTTTCCCCTCACTCTAAAGTCAATAAGCATGTCCTCGGGTAAGGATTAAAAAAAAAGATGTGTACTACATTTACAGAGATGGGCAAAAGTAGGTTTATGGTTACAATATGAATAAATAACACAAGAATAACTAATAATAGAAGGATAAATTCTGTTTCTCATACTCACAAATGTAAACCTACATTTTCCACCCCTGTATGTACAAAGCATTTTCCAGACTTAGTCATCTGGATATACCTAGTTGAATAATCACCTAGGAAGTATAATTTGTGTTTGATGTTGCCATGTGTCCAGCTGGAATTTGGGATTCCTGTTACTGAGGGAGAAGGGAACATAGACCTTGGAAGAGAATTAGTATCCTTTGCTGAAATCATCTGAGGCACTAGTGTTTGGTTTTGTAAGTCCTTTCATAATTTTGAACAATATATTTACACTGTAACTTGCATTTTTTAAATATTTTATTTATTTATTTTTAGAGAGTGGAGAAGGGAGGGAGGAAGAGAGGGACAGAAACCTCAATGTGTGGTTGCCTCTCCCATGCCCCCCACTGGGGACCTGGCCCACAACCCAGGCATGTGCCCTGACTGGGAATAGGACTGATGACCCTTTGGTTCACAGTTCAGCACCCAGTCCACTGAGCCACACCAGCTAGGTGTAATTTAAAAAATGTAGACTAATAAAACATGTATTTTTATTTATTTTATTTTTTAACGCACTTTAATTGAGAAGTGTGGAACCGAGAATACAGTTTCAGATAAATTATTTACATTCATTTCTCTGGGCACTCACAAGTCATGGATTTCACTCTTTCGGTGGCAGTCTCTCAACGTAAGGATGCTCCAATTATGTTTTCAGACAGGCACGTGAAATGAAATTTATTTACAACATGCTGAGACTCTTTTTAAATCACTGTCTTCTATTTTATTAGCATTTGCTTGCCAGCCTAGGCAAGGAAGTGAGACATACTTCCTGTCTCAAGCATTCTATTTATGTCAGTAGCACAAATGCCCAGTGTGCCAGGGGCTGTGCCAAGAGATGAGCAAGAACTTGGAGGAGACCTCCAAGGATGAGGGCCTCATCAGCAAGCGAATCTTCAGAAAGCCACCTGGTAATCTCGGGTGCCGAGGGATACATACAGGGAGCTGAGAGCTTATGTAGGAAACAATCTAGGACACAGATCATTGCAGCCTTTTAAACACGTCAACATAGTTATATGCTACATGAGGGATTATCCAATATTTTAAAATCATGAAGTCTTTCTTAGGAAAGGTAAAATCAGTTTTCACTTCTTCCTCAGCTAGCACTGCAATTTAGAATTGTGGCCGTCATTTCCCCCCTTTCCTCTCCAGTCCTCTGCCTCTATGTGCGCAGAGGCCAGCGCCTCAGTGTATTTTGAGGCAGTGCCCTTTCCACTGTCAGACAATGGGAGGCTGTGAGCTTGAATTTCCCCTCCGCACCAATGCTAGGCCGGACACAAGACTCAGGTACCGATAAGAGGAGCACATCCTCCTGACCACTGAGACTGCTGTGGGAAGTGGGAGACTCACTGAGCAAAGCCAGACTTACGGGACTTTCATTGAATAATGTGGCAGGAGAAGTATCTTTCTGCTAAACTGGGAGGCTCAGGGAGGTAAGTCTGAATTCGCTGAAGAGAAGCTGCCTGGCAAGGAAGTAAGCAGACAGCTGAGCCAGAGACCTCTGCAGACAGGAGTGAGCCCCTGGACCCAGCGGAAACCAAAGCCAGTTTCAGCCTTGTATTTTCACCTCCTTTTGGCAAGAAACTTAAACCAATGTGCGTTGGGTTTCTTCATTTGCATGCAGAGGAGTCCTGGCAAATACACAGAAATGACGAGAATACAGTGAGTGAAAGGACTAGCACCTGCTGTACTGTAGCTGTTCTTATTTCCATCCTTTATATGAGGTTTTCCCAAGAAGTGTTCCTTGCGAATAGGTTTTTCTACAAAAGAAATGATTCTATAAAAAAACAAGTTGCTGAAGAGCATTGCTAATCATATCAATCTCTTGGGGCTACATTTTGTTGAAATCTCTGACAAATCCTACAGAGGAACCTGGTAGTGGTGTTTAAAATCAATGTTCCCAATTTCATTTGTTCATTGACATCATTTTTCCTCAGAAACTTCTATTTTGAGAAGTATATGTTTTAAAATTCTGCTTTACAATTTCACCTGGAGAAAGATTCTAGGTCATAGGTCAGGGATAATATTTGGATAATATGTAAGCAGTTTGTGACCTTGGAGTTTGATTTCTAGACCAAGAAAAGTGAAAAATAAATGTCTCATAGTAACCTAGACCTCTTTCTTCTTGAAACTGAAGCTTTGTTAGTACATTTTGCTAAACTTTGGGATTGAATGTCATAACAGATCAGATTTGCAACATATTAAAGATGACAATTATTCTGGGTAAGGAGCACGGTGCAACATAGAGTCTACTGGAAATGTGAAGTTTATTACACAATTATCTGAAAGATCCTAGTCAGGCTGGCTTAAATATAATACCACCTACAGTTTGAAAAATAGCATAATTTCTTTTATTTTCCTTGGAACAATTTCTATATTTCAAAACAATTTAAATACACCTGCAGCCCTGGCTGGTGTGGCTCAGTGGATTGAGTACTGGCCTGCGAACCAAAGGGTAACCTGTTCGACTCCTAGTCCAGGGCACATGCCTGAGTTGCTGGCCAGGTCTCCACTAAGGGGGTGCAAGAGGCAACCACACATTGATGTTTCTCTCCCTCTCTCCCTTCTTCCCTTCTCTCTAAAAATAAATGAAGTCTTTAAAAAATAAATACATTTTCAAATCATATTTTTAGAATGAATGGGGTATATAAGATTTCATTTGTGAAGGGCATGAAAATATTAGCAAAGAAGCCTTGGATGCCTCAAAAAGATGTGCAGTGATTGAGAAGGAAGCCATAGAAGGTGAAGAAACTGCTTTGCCCTGAGTCCGTTAGTAGACTCTTAAACCCATCTGCCTAGGAATTAATTTAGATTCTGAGTTTGTGATATGATCATTTTCCAGCTTCATTTTAGCAATTCCTGGGTCATGTAGAAAGAAAATAGACTGTAGCAACCTTAGTTTGATGTAAGTTGCAATACAAACGCATGGTTAAGACCAGCCAGTGTTAAATATGCTTGTTCCCTAAGGGAACTCTTAATTCCATTGTCCTGAAACCACTCAAATGTTCCTCAGTTACTGCTGTGTGCTGATGACCTTTCTGAGTGCTGATGCACTTTCTTGAAGTACACCCAAAAGACAGCTGTGGGGACATGATCAGAAGCTTTGCTGTATCAGCATTATGCTATTGACTGCTCATAATAATTTGGGTCATGGACGGGCCTGTACCAAGGACTTAGAGAGAAGCACTGAAGACCTTAATTGGCGTAACCAAGCCTCATATTCTTACAAAAACCTCCATAGTAGGCAGTATTTTGCCCAGGGATATACTGATTAAGAGATAAGAATAAAACTAAAATGAAAAGCTTTTATTTTGTGGAGGAATTTTTGGATATATTAGTTGGCAGGTGTATCTGGGACTCTAAAAACCCCTACTAAACTATTGGATTTATTCTAAAACTTATTAAAGGAATCCACTTCTAAAAACAAAAACAAAGAAAACCTATTGGCAAAGGTTACTCCTAGAAATAGGGAGCTTAGAATTTTAGAGGAAAAAGATATTTTTTATTTCATGAATATTTATACGATTTGAATATTTGTGAAGCAATTGAATTACTTGAAAGGAGTGGTCAATATATTTTTGGTAAACTTAATAGCTGGTATGTACATCTTGAATTTCATGCAAAAAAGAATTATTATAATTTTACAAAATAAAGAAGAATGAAACCCAAACGTTTGTATTATTCAGCCTTATGTTATGGATGCTAAGAGGAGAGTCATGGTGCCTTCTGTTATGTATCTGCAGACAATTCTCATTTCAAATATGGGCTTTGTCACAAAGTTTATTAATACTTCAGTGGGTTGGAACATGAAATGCAGTTTTTCCTTTGAAATTAACTTTGCATGGGTGATCTAATTCCACTACAAATCTCTATGTAACTCAAGAACAAATAAATATATATTTACACCTTTATGAAGAAAAATGTTTTAAAAAACCTCCAAGCACATGTTAGCAACATTTCAATAAAAAGGGGAGCATTTTAGAGTTATTAGTATGAAATGCTAGCACTGTACCTGCCTCTCTTCACTCCTATAAGCAGGGTGGCGGGGTTGTTTCTTTTCTCCAGGTATCAATATTGGAGTAGGAAGGCTTCCAAGAGCCTTGGCTTTCCCTAGATGATGCTTGCTGGACAAGAGCAAAGAGCTTTGGAGTGGGGCACAGAATCTGGGATAGTATGATAAGAATGGGAGGAAGAACTCAGTCCTGGGAATTCGAAAGAGATGAAAACCAGATGGTGCTCCCGGGGGACTCCAGATGGGACAACGGAGTTCACCTTCCTCCATTTTTCACTTCCTTCATTGTCCCTCCTGCTCAGTGAGTCTTGTTTTTGTCGGGGAGCACTTCTAAGAGAGAGCAGCAGAAGAAGAAGCAGGTCCAGCAGCCTTCTGAGGCAGCAGGACAGGTTTCTCTTGCTCTTGCCTCCCTCCTTCTCTTGCTAAGATAAAAAGAGTAATACCAGGATGTTAGGAATAAGGGCTGTGAGAGCAGGAATCATGTGGGAGGAAGTAGCTGAACAGGTTTTCCTTCTCCTCTTATCGTTACTTCTGCCAGTTGTAACTGTCAGCTTGGAATTTATAAAGTGCTTAGCCCAAGGCTAGAAAATGAAAGGAGGGAAGAGAGTGAGTACCCTTGGCAGGATAGGAAGCAGAAGAGGAAAAATAAAGACAGGATTCAGCTCCTACTGCTTAAGCAACTGTATCAGGCTGCTGTCCTTTCCTCTCCATGTCCTCCTCTGCAAGACCCTACTACTAGCACCTTCTCAATCTTCCTAGCTCAAGAAAGGGAGAAGTAGAGAATGAACAAAGAAAGACAATAGCAGTTTTCATGATTACAACTAGTATTTATTGAGCACCATCTACTAGGCATTTTTCTAAGCCCTTTATGTGAAACTGGTTTAACCTTTATAATGATCATTAATATAGGTATTTATTATTACCTTCATCTAATGGATGGAGAAATTGAGGCACAGAGAGGTTGCATAACTTCTCCAGGGTTATACAGGTGAGCTTAACAGGTATACTTGTTAATTTGTATGGAATGTATTCAGGAACATCAGAGAAAAATCAAGGACTGCTTTTTATCTGTCTACAGGTGTGAGTAACTTTGTCAGAAGCCTAAGACATGAATTAAGTAGCTCTATGCAGAAATGTTATTTTGCATGTATTGAATAAATAGAATCATGCTAGAACAGGAATGTATAATTATACATTGAGATGGTATCACTTTTCTTAGATTTTATTTTTTATGGGCAGAAAATATCATGAAAAAACTAAATTGTTCAAGAAATTATAAATATGAGCAAATGAATGAGCCTGAGAGTTAAAAAAGGCTCTTTGGCACATGTTCCAACAGGTTTTTGTACTTTAGTAAAGAGAAATATTTGGGGGCCCCAATGGAAGCCCTTTGCATGAATGATGTAAAGTCGTAGATGATCAAGATGAGATATTGTGTTTTCTTCATTTTATATCCTTTGACCCTGGTGGAAACATTGCCTAGTTTTTAAGAGCTGAGTTGTACTGATTCATAGTTTACTTAATTTATTTTGGATATTGTTACTGTTAGGTTATTGAGAAACTATCAAATACTGTTTTAATATTTTATAATGTATTTGTTATATAGTTAAAACATTAAGTCACTTTTATAAAGATAGCATTACTTTACCCTGGCTGGTGTAGCTCAGTGGATTGGGCCTGCGAAGCAAAGGATCGCGGTTCGATTCCCACTCAGGGCACATGCCTGGGTTGCAGGCCAGTTCCCAGCAGGGGACACACGAGAGGCAACCATACATTGATATTTCTCTCCCTCTCTCCTTCCCTTCCCCTCTAAAAATAAATAAACAAAATCTTTAAAAATAAAAAATAAAAATAAAAATAGCATTACTTTAATATTTAGATTGCCTCTGCAGTTTACAGTTATGGTCTAGGATTGAAATCTACTAGAATAATAGAAAACAGTAATGAGGTTTAATAAGTTTATGTAAATCACATATGAAAGTAAATTATCATATTTACAAAAAAGATTACTCTCTCTTGCCTGATAGAACAAATAAATAATAAAAATATACTTCTTAAGCAAGCAACCACACCAGGAATTAGATGATTGCTCTCTATGGTAAATCTTGTTTGTTATATTTGGGAAACATTGAAATACAGAACAAACTGACAGTAACCACAGGGGATGGAGGAGGAGGTAACAGGGGTGCAGAGGAAGGGTCATCAAGGAACATGCATAAAGGACACATGAACAAAGCCAAAGTGGGGTAGGATCAAGGGTGGGAGGTTGGGATGGGTGGGGTCAGGGGGAAATGGAGATAACTACACTTGAACAATAATAAAGAAAATTCAATGATTCAAAAAAAAAAGTCTTTTTGTATGACCCAGCTTTCTGGACCATCCGTCTGTCTGCTGTGGGAAAGTGTTAATGTTGATAATGTTGATCGTAATGATACAATTTTGAGTATAAACATCCCAAGCAAAACTGCATGAAATAGTGCCCTTGATACTCTCCTCTCACTTTGTTTCAAGATAAAAGCTGTGGAAAGAGTCACCAGCTAACATTCCTGCTGTTTACCTGAATATTACTTGACTTTCTAGAGTATTATTTGTTACTATTAGGGAACCAATCTAAGGAATGTTAGTATTAATGTTTCCTATTGCATGCTTGTGTTATACACTAATTATATTTAAAATATTCATAAAAAAGTGAAAATGTATTAATTCTGTAAATTTTTGACCACAGCAAGAATTTGGACATTGTGCCCAATTGTTAAAGTCTCAGGAAAGTGTACCTATAAACTCAAACTCATGTTGAAATGAATATATACATATACATACACATATATATATGTACACACCCCCACACACACATATACAACTGACATCAACTACAACTAGCATGTTTATTTGGAAAAGGAAGAAAGTGCAAAATGACTCCACCTGTGGAGGAAGTAAACACTGGCTAATGATTGAATATGTCCCACCTCTCAAATACAGGTGGGAGAGAGAGAGAGAGAAAGTTAGAGGAAATAGGGTTACTTTGTTAATTTTCCAGTGAGTGGTCTTGTCTATGCTAGATGAAAACGGTTTTCCTAGTCCAGGCAAATTTGGGGTTTATAAAAAGGGAATTTTAGAGACCTGCATTAGTTTCAAATGGCCATGATAATTCCATACTCTCTGCAGAGTGAACTTGGGTTACTGAGGACACCAAATAGGGGATACCATTGAACTACCTCTATTTATCTACTAAGTTTTATGGTACCCTATAATTTATTTAGGCTTTTGACTTGTGACTTGGGTGCATAGAATAGGATATATATTATGACCAAATAGAGTTCCTTTAGGATTATGGTCTTCCAAATGGTAAAAACTTTTTTGAGAAATTACTCTTTGTGAAGACTTTTTAAATAAAGAACATTTCTTAAAATTAGCTTGAAGTGAAATGTATATAACCCAAAGATAAGCATGAAGTTATCACACTTCTACATATCTGTGACTGGCAAAACCTTCTGGGGACTGGCAGTATTTAACAACTCTATTTTTATTAATTCTTGTAGTTTCAGACAAATCTTCATTCCAGACTTTTTCCAAATGATATTAAAAATGAGTGTTGATTACACATTTGAAGATTATAGAAATTGAGGACTATTTTAATTTGGAACATCAAGAAATTCTCGTGTAATTTTTAATAAAGTTACACAATTTAAATATATAAATTATGACATTGCTGAATTCAATTAAGCAACGCATTTGCAAGACCATATTTCAGAAGGAAAAAAAGAATCCCAAATTTGTAAAACCAATATCCCTGCCTGTAGAAATAACACCTTAAAGTAATGACATGGTGATAATTTTCTCAGTGTTTGGCAAGTTTGGTTGGAATCAGTGGAATGTTTATACCTTAAGAATTTACAAAGGAGCTGTAAGTGGAAATCATGTTCACATGATGCTCCACTTAACAGATCCTTCAGTAATAAACCTAGTAGGGACAAAAAAGGAAAAAAAATGTGGAGTGAACACAAAGTGTCTTGATTTTACACTTAGCAAATAACTGCCTTCTCCAGATTAGCATCTGATTCCCCGCCAAACGCCAAAGAAGGTATTCTGCCCTATGTTTTAGCACATCCAGTAAAAAGGAAAAAGTGACAAATTCTTTGAAAAGGCTAACAAGATTAAATTATATCCATGGTAACCATCTTTCTTTGAGAAGAAAAAGGAAATTTTAAAAAATTTATTCTAATTCAAATATTTTTTTCTGACAGAGGAGAAATAATGGGCTTCTTCCAAGCAGCTAAAATGTGGCATCTGATTTTTGTTTGCTTATGATAATGGATAATGCATCAAATTCCAGGTTGATGATTTCTCTTATTGTTTAGAATACTGGGAACTCTCTTGATTTATTGTTAGTGCAAACACAAGTGGTTCAAATCCATTGTATGTGTAGACATACACTAGTTTAGTATGGTTCAAATTTGTAAAAGCTAAAAATTATTAAAACTATGGCTAAAATTTCATTGTATGTCCCTTTGATCTAGAAATATGCTTCATCAAATCACTAGGCAGTGACCTTCTGGGTTTCAGCCTTTTCTGTGCAGAGCCTGCAGGCTGGCTTACCTTCCCAGAGAGCCAGCATATTAAACCCAGACTCTGTAAGCAAAGCTGACCATGACCGGTTCATTTCAGGGTGTTCTCCCAGCCACCAGAAGCTTCTGCTAGTTCATCTGAGAAGAGAAAAATCTTTTGATCAATAGGCTAGGACTTACAAACCTAGTTAAAGTGACCACTGCTCACTGTTTCTGAGAGACGCTCCTCTATCTAGCAGGGAACTGCTGCTCCCGAGGGCCGGAGGAACTGAAGTGGGCTCATATCTGTAGTTCTCGAACCTTGGGCAGTTGCAAGGCAACATCTACCTTCTCTTCTACCTCATTCTTAAATTTCTGGGTGCACTTCTCCTGCATTTCAACCCTTACAGTTATTCTGAATGGCATTGTTGTCTATGAAATTGACTCTCTGAAGCAGTGGAGGCTTAGTTCTTCCCCCTTAACCTCATGGACCTACAACTCTGTGTCATTTAACGAATCTGCTCTCATAGTTAGATCTTGTTCCTTGACATCACTTGCACAATCTCACTTCTCAGATATACTAAATTAAGTCATTCAACTCTGTAACTACAGCCTCCTGCCTCTCACCTTTCTTAGGTTTTCCAACTCTCTTGTTCTTATATATTTTGGGAACACAAGTCACTCAGCTTCTTGCCATTAAAACCACAGGCTCACCCACACCTTTATCATTCTTTCCACTTTCTCTCTTGTTGTAGTTGAAGAGTTACTTCACCTTCTGTTTGGGGCCGGTCCCTCCATTGGATATTTGGATCTCATTTCATTCTGCTCTCTTGGCAACACTGATCTATTGATTATAGCACTTCTCTCTGTAGCTTTAAAGTTCCCTCTCCTGCACGTTCTCTATGAGATTTAAACATCATCAAGTCTCTTCTGTCTTAAAAATGATAGTCTTCCTGTCCTATATTTTCTTTCATCTATATTTGATCTTTATCTGCCTCCTTCACAGGAAAATTTTATAAAAGAGTTATCATACTTGCTGACTGTTTTCTCATCTCCCTCTATTCTCTGAAACTTTTTCTTTTATCACAGTCACCAGTAGCAACTTTTTGATAAATATAATGTTCTTTTTATAACTTGGATCCACTGGCATCATTTTACACAGCTCATCACTTACTTTTTTTGAAACACGCCTTTTACAGGATTTTCAGGGCAATATCTTTGCCTGGATTTTAGCCTGTTATTCTTGCTGCTCCTTCTCAGCCTCTGCAGTTGCCAACAATGTAATTTGTTTCTTAAATACTGCCCCCCCCCTTCTCATCTCCCTTTTTCTCAATTAGCTTAATGACTCCTGGCTTCAAAGGCAAAATGGAGGTGGACATCTCCCAAATCTTTGTGTCTGATAGAAGGCTCCTTCCTGAGCTCCAGACCTGTGTATTCATCCACTTATTGAACATGTCTAATTGCAATTTGTATTGGTGCTGTCAAATAAATTCATTGAAAGTCAACTTATTATCTACTATGGAACATTTGCTTCTCCTGGAGTATATATTTAAGAGGATAGGATCACTATCTACCCAGTTGCCCAGAAATATGGAAATCATACAAAACTCTTAACTATTTTTAACTTTCCTTCTCAGAAGAAACCAGATACTAAGATCTGTTGATTCTACTTCTTAAATATGTTTCAAGCTTGTCTACTGGCTCTAGTCACTGAGAAATTGCTCTCTCAGAAAGAGCCATGGCTTTTCCTATCTTCCCTCGCTTTTCATACTATAGCTAGAAATCTTTCCAAAATCTTAATATCTAACTATGCTACTACCTTTCTTATAATTCTCAATGTCTTCTTATTGCTACTATGAGAGTATTAAAACTCCTGTTATTGGATTAAAAAGCTTCACTTTGGAGTGTTTATTCAAAGAAACCCAAAACACTAATTTGAAAGAATATATGCACCCTTATGTTCATTGCAGCATTATTTACAATAGCCAATACATGGAAGCAGTCCAGTGCCCATCAATAGATAAGTAGATAAAAAAGCTACGATACATCAAAATGTTCTCTGTATCCATGATTATGTCTTTGTTCTTATTAGCTGAGTTTGTTTTTTAGATTCAATTGTATAGAGAGCATTTTGATGGTTGCCAGATGTGAGTGGAGTGTAGAGGAATGAGTGAAGAGGTGAGGGGATTAAGAATACAAATAGATAGTTACAGAATGGCCATGGGGATGTAAAGTACAGTACAGGGTAGCTGAAGAATTTATGGGGTAGCTGAAGAACTTATACACATGACCCATGGACATGAACAATCGTGTGGGGATTGCCTGAGAGAGTGGGGTGCTTTGTGGAGGGAGAAAAGGGAGAAAAATTAGGACAACTGTAATAGCATAATCATTAAAATATAATTTAAAAATCAATGATACATAGATACAATGGAATATTTCTCAGCCATAAAAGAGAGTGAAACCTTGCCATCTGTGACAGCATGGATGGATCCAGAAGTTACTGTGCTAAGTGAAATAAGTCAGAGAAAGATAGATGCCATATGATGTTACTTATATGTAGAATCTAAAGAATAATATAAATGAACAAACATAACAGAAACAAACTCATGGATACAGAGAACAAACATGATTGCCAGGGGGGTTCAGAGTCGAGGAACTGAATGAAAGATTTGAGAGGATTAAGAAATACAAATTGGTAGTTACAAATCAGTCACAGAGATATAAAGTACAGCATAGAAAATACAACCAACAACTTTGTGAAAACTATGTATCATGCCAAGTGGGTAGTAGAAATATCCAGGGGGAGAGAGTCTTTGTAAAGTCTGTGGTTATCTAACCACCATGCTGTACACCTCAAATCAATACAAAATAATTGAATACTGTAATTAAAAAAGAAAAAAGTTAAAAAACTTTCTTTTGCTTATATTTCCCTGACTCTTCTCCCTAATCCCATTCTTCATCTTTCTATCACACCAAATTAATTAGATTTGTGTATTTATTTATTTTTACAGACAGGGGAAGGGAGGGAGAAAGAAGAGAGAAGCATCAATGGGTGGTTGCCTCTTGAGCACCGCCTGCTGGAGACCTGGCCTGTAACCAAGGCAAGTGCTCTGACTGGGAAACTAACCCCAGACCCTTTGGTTTGCAGGCCAGTGCTCAATCCACTGAGCCACTCCAGCCAGGGCTAATTTTCTTTATCTGAGGTGTTTGTTCTCTTTAAGGCGCAGGTCTTTGCCTATTGTTTCCAATATTTTTCTCCTCCTACTTCTTCTTTAATCTTTTTACCTGCTAAATTACATTTCATGACTCAACTTAAATATATCTTTTTTTCAGAGAACATTAAAAAATTTAGTCATTGTAGAGAGAGAGAGAAGAAGGGAGAAAGAAACATCAACCTGTTGTTTCACTTATTTATGCATTCATTGGTTGCTTCTTGTATGTACCCTCATAGGGGATCAGGCCTGCACTTTTGGCATATTGACATGACACTCTAACCAAATGAGCTAAAAGGCCAGGACTTAAAGAAGGCTTTTCTATCACCTGTTCACCAACCCACCCTCCACTGTAGTTTATGGGATGCTTGTTATAGGGTGCTTCCTATATAGATGACCTAACTAACACATCTATATAGGAGACGGAAGGGATGTGGGGTTTGGAGCTTGGCATATTTCTGGATTTTTCTATTGTCTGGACACTTAACAACTGAACAGTTGGTTAGTAAAAAAGAACAAGTCTTGATAGTAAATATGAATACTCACTAAAACAAACCACAGAGTGATTACAACAAGATTAGACACCCCAAAGAGATAATCACATAATTTTCAGATGCAGAAAACCTTTAACACTATTTATAACTAAAACATGTGGTAATAGCCAGATGTTCTACAACTTCCCTCTAGAAGGAGAGAAAAAGCCATAAACCATTATTAGAGACTGTAATTTAGTGTTTTTCCCCCTTGAATAACTATTGATAAGAACAATGCAGAAATAATGGCCACATAGTTTAACTGAATTTTAAAAAGTATATTTTGTGAAAAAAAATGTACAAAATTGTATTAGATATTAAGGGAAATGTAGAAATAAATAATGCATTAACTTGACTAATTCAGTTGTTGCTAAATTTGTAGTGTGAACAGGCAGGTTATATATAAACAAGGACAGTTGACCCTTGTATAGCATGCAGGTTAGAGGTGCCAACCCCTCTTCAATCAAAAATTCACAAAATTTTTTATTCCTGCAGAACCTAACTACTAATAGCCTGTTATTGACCAAAAGCCTTACCAATAATATGCAGTAGATTAACACACATTTTATATGTTATATGTATTATATATGTATTATATGCTATATTCTTATAACAAAGCAAGCTAGAGAAAAGAAACTGTTCAGAAAATCATAAGGAGGAGAAAATCTGTTTACAATATGGTATATATTTATTGAAAAAGTTTTCCTATAAGTGGACTCATGGAGTTCAAACCCATGTTCAAGGATCAACTGTGATAGAGAAAGACAAGATAAATATTCCCTGTGGTCGAGGAGTTTTAAAAAATTACATGTCCTAATTGATGCATTTCATCATATGCAAAGGGCTGATTTAGTTTAAGTTCCTGGTATGAAATAAATAGATGTTTCTCTGCTATCCAAAAGTAGAGCCTCCCTATGAAACCTTTCCTAAGCTGAAATGGCATAAGATGAATAAGCAATTACCTTAGAACACATCTTATTAACCAAATAAATTATTTTTTTATGGTTGACACTATCATACATGTCCCATTTTCCCTCCCTTTGCTGACCTCTACCCAGCCCCAACCCCTCTTCCTTCTGGCCATCACCACACTGTTGTCTGTGTCCATGGGTCACACATGTATATTCATGGATGATCCCTCCACCTTCTTTCATGCAGTCCTCCCTTCTTTCCTTCCCTTTGACATCTGTCAGTCTGTCCCATGTATCCATGCCTCTGTTTCTATTTTGTTCATCTGTTTGTATTGTTCAGTAGATTCCACATATAAGTTAGATCATATGGTATTGGTCTTTCTCTGGCTAATTTCACATAATGTAATAATCTAGTGAAAATAGGTAAGTAATGTAACTCTTTCGTGAAAGTGAAATTATGTAAAGCAAAATTAAAAAAATTGAGAGATACCTATGCAAGTATATATCAAATACTTTAGGAAACTTTAATATTTCATTTATTTGTAAGTACTAATTCCTTATTAATGGTTTGGTTCTTTAAATAAACTGTCTCCATACACATTACCCCAAACCTTGTTATGCTGATAAGAAACATTAAAATGATAGTTTTAAAACCATTAATTAATTGATGAGTAATATTCTAAAAATAGTTTTTGGTGGAATCAAATAAATTTATTATTACCAACTTTTCTATATTTTCTAATTTAAGAACATTTCTCAAGTTTTAGTCTTTATCTCTTAATCATACATAGTAGCAATGGTGTACATATTAGATAATACTTACACATTAATAGGCCTGAAAAGATGAAATAGGTGGGTAATTCTCAACATGCTTCTACTGGTTCGCAGTGGAGATTTCTTATTAAATATCTATGTAGGTATCAGCCATGACAAAAAAGTTTTTTTTTTTATAGTAATACTTGTTAGAAATCTCCTCTTTCATCCATTTTCTATAACAAAATTCTGTAATTACTCTTATGTGAATTAAGAGTTGTATAATGTGACCATCATCTACAAATTCGGTCAGTATGTTCATAAATGTATATTTGTCTATGTCTGCATTTGATTCTAAGTCTTTAATCATTTCTCCAGCTTTCTAAGATGATGTCAAAGGATAAACATAACTAAAAATGTTATATATAAGATGGGGCTGAAAGAATGTCCAAAGATAAATTAACATGCAAATTGATTTGCAAGGTAGGAAGCCCAGAATATTGAAAAGTTAGAAGTCATCTACATGGGCAAATAAGAATATCATTATGCTTGGGGTGAAGAGTTGGATTGCTGATTTCAAGAGCTTTGGTTAAAAAATTTGATCAAGCCACCACAAGGCAAAGCAGCCCCTTGAATTGGAAATCTGAGTCACCTAGCTACAACCTGTTCATCTGCTTAACTGCTTGTGAATCTGATACATGGTGAAGCCAAGCGGGAGGCCCATAAAAGGATTTGGAATGAGGTCCAGAACTCAAGGTGTCTAGGAAATATTGGAGAGACATATAAGATGCCCTCACCCCTTCCCCCACAGGTGTGAGTTGGGGGAAGGGACACATGGAGCAGGAATATGCTGGAATGTTTTGTATAGCCACAGTCTTGCAGCTAAACCATGACATGGTCATTTAACATATCTATAGCCTTTGGCAGGTCACTTGGATATGTTAAAATAGCTGTGGCAGTGCTTGGAGCCAGGGGGATGGAAGTCACTTCATTCCAAAATGTAACAGGGGGAGCAGGTCCCCTGAGTTACAGTGCCTGCATGGAAGCTTGGAGAAGAT
>PVKM010029756.1:0-10019 GCA_004027735.1 Carollia perspicillata | reverse complement strand
AATGGCCCCCAAGAGCAAGAGTAGGGATGCTGGCAAATCAGATACACCAAAGAGAAACTGCTTCTTCTAAGTGAAACTGCAAGTATAGGGTTCGCTACTATGCGTGGTTTCAGGTTTCCCTGGGAGTCTTGGAATACATTCCCAGCAGACAAGTGAGGGGCTATGTACCACTTTAAATTCCATCATATTTCCATGACTTTCACAATGGTCCTGTGAGGAAAGTGCAGTCGACTGTATTATCGCTATTTTTCACCCACATTCAAGGTCACAAGGTCAAGATTAGAATCTGCGTCTTCCATTCAGGATGCTTCACAACACTCTTTGCCTTTTGGCTTTTTGAGCATTGGAAGAAAAAAAGCATAGCTACCTTTTGTGTTTGGCCTCCACAGCTACAAATCCATCTTTAGAAATGGAACTGAGCACCTGTTTAATAGAATGTTTACGGATTTCTATTTTGGGTTTCAAGTCTTGATATGTTTGTGTCAGATATTTATGATTATTTTTAAAAACTCGTGCTAGGATATGTTACTTTGTGAAGAAGTTATTATCGACAATCTCATCCTCACAATGAAAAATATCGTGTGTAGGCAGCTGCTGAATAGACACACCCCTAAGAGGTACGTCACTAACTTGCAGGACATGCCCATGACATCTCCACTGGAGATCTGAAAGGAGAAATTTGACCTAGGGTTGTTTTCGTGAAAATTTCCACATCACTAATTTCACAAGTGTCACTGTCACATTCCTGGATATATATTACGTTTCTCCTCTGTTTTATATTATGTTGAAACTTTGCATCAAAATGAACACAAGTAAAATTATGTGATTCTATTCTTTTCTGGAGAACATGTCATTTTTAATGAGAAAGATGGCTCCTAGAAAAGGGAGTTGGCTAAGAAAATACTCCCGAATGCCTATGCCTCACCTTGTTTGTGAATGAGGGGGTTGGTCAATCTTCAAAATCTAGTCCAATGCTGAAAGTCCTAAAAATTAATTTTGGCTCCTTTAGGAAATATTAAGGCCTCTCTGCCTCTCTGTAGGCAATTTTCTCTGCCTAAGTGTTCCTCCCACTTTTCTCTACCTGGTGAACTCTTAGTCACCCCTCAAAACCCCATCAGGATGTACCATCTTTTGTGATCCTCCAACAACTCACTGCTTTTATCTCCAGTAAATGTGGGTTTGCCGTGTAAATGCAAACGCCCTCCTTTGAGTTTGCACGTGCTTCTCACGAGACTCTTCCCTGGTGCTGAGTATTCTGGTTCCTGCCTATCTTCCTCAGTAGAATGTGGGCTTTTCAATTCTAGAAGACACAAATCACTCATTTTTATGTTTTCCTCCCCTTGATTCCTCACCAGTACCTGGTGCAGTGCTTGGCATAATACGGTAGTAAATTCATGGTGAATGAATTAATTCATGGATGAATGAATGACTGAATGAATGCAGACTTGATCTCAAAGATTTCAACTCCAAATCCACTACTCATTTCCACTACAGTAAATGACTTGATTATACAAATAGAAACACTAAATGTTTCTTTTAAAAAAGTTATTTTTGTCCTGGCTGGCGTGGCTCAGTGGATTGAGCGCTGGCCTGCAAATCAAAGGGTTGCCGGTTTGATTCCCAGTCAGGGCACATGCCTGGGTTGCAGGCCAGGTCCGCAGTAGGGGGTGCACAAGAGGCAACCACACATTGATGTTTCTCTCCCTCACTTCCTCCCTTCCCTTCTCTCTAAAAATAAATAAATAAAACCTTTCTTAAAAGTTATTTTGTACAATTTTATCGAATTAAAAGAGCCTGCTTCTATGAGAGGAAGGATAGGATGTTCCTGGCTACCCTCGCGCAGTGTTTGTAAGTGGGAAAAGCTCCTTGCAGGGACGTTGAGATAGGGATGTCCCCCTGGGTCCTAGTATCGGGTTCAGTGGTCTGTGTGCTATTTACCTGGTGTTTCTTAGCAAATCTGTCTTTGTTGTGAGGCTGGGATACACATTCCTGGCCAGTGCCCCGGAGGGCTTAGTGGTAATCGCCAACTATTATAAGAAGGGGAATTGCTTCCCAGAAGGGAAAAACAAGGTCAGAAGCAGCTGCTTGGAATGACCTGATAGTGCTCGGCATCCATGACGAGAGGACGCACCAGGCTTCTTAGAAACCAAAGGATCCCAGTGAATTTTGCCCTCCACCCCCCGCTGCCCCGGGGCTGGAGGGATCACAGCAATTTCACCGAGAATTGATGACTTATTTTAGTTTTGCTCTGGGAAAACTGATAACTGCATCCATACTTACACGCAGACACAGGAAGAAAGAGAAAATAAATTTTTGACGCTCCCTCTTGTCTGGTATCTCTTGAACCTAACTCTCTAGTGAGGAGACAATGATGGGCCAGGGCTGAGGGCATTAGCAGCTCCTTGCAGCAGAATGTGCTCAAAGGTGTGAGAAGACACATGGCGTCATCACCTGGCTCCTGTGATCACACCTGGCACTGTGAGCGCTGTCCAGTACCTTCCTGCACCTCATGCCATGTGGTCCTCTAACAGCCCTGCAAAGCAGCAAAGAAAGAATGACTCTCTTTATAGTATAGCTGGGAAGGCAGAGGTAAGAGAAGCTCCACGGCTCATCTTGATGCACGCAGCAAGCCGTGGGTAGCCCCCAAAGCAGAAGGCAGGTTTCCAGGCCACTGATCTACAGTAGTGCCAATATAGCTTATTGCCTGAGCAATAATATGTCGTAAAAAGGGAATTGATGAATAGAAGGAAGAAATCTGAGCTGGATATTTTATATACTATATATATTTCTATCAGCAAGATTAGCTAAGGCTTTGCTACCCAAAGGGCAGTCCACTACTAGTAGCATTAGCACTGCCTGGAGTCTGTGAGAAATGCAGAACTTCCTGCCTCTCTCCAGATCTACCGAACCACAATCCACACGTTATTAGCAAAACTCAAGGTGCACCGAGAAGCACTGAACTAGATAAGAAGACCATTTCAATAGGCTATTGCCACTCTGATGGAATGATATTTAAACCCTTAGATGGAAAACTACTACTACTTGGTATTTGTATATAATTTTACATGCACAGAATAAGCTCATCCACCCCTTCCAAGAACCCTGTGGGGTCCAGAGGGGCAGGTGCTTTTGAAACTTAACAGAAGATGAAACTGAGTCCCCAAGTAGTAAAGTAACTTGCTCAGAGCCTTATTCAATGCCTTGCAACTCGCACATAGCAATTGCTGAATGAACAAATGAAGGAATGAATGAACGGACGACCAAACAAGCTGGGGCAGGATCCAGGTCTTCAGACCACTGCTCTACCAGTGATTGGTTCACTGCTGAGGTCACCTAAATTTGCGGTATTTGCTTTATATCCTGTTAGACTTGACCTTTGTCAGAAAGTCTTCAAGATGCCGAACTGGGGTGGAGGAGCAAAATGCGGAGCCTGCGAAAAGACAGTCTACCACGCCGAAGAAATCCAGTGCAATGGAAGGAGTTTCCACAAGACCTGCTTCCACTGCAGTGAGTTGGGTGAACACCACCAAGGCCCCTTGGCATCCAGAGGGCATTTCAAAGTTCACACTTAGCCGCAGACACCTGTCTGTCAGTGGTCCTCGGGGTGTGGTCCAGAGACCAACAGCATCAGCATCCCCTGGGAATGGGTGGGTCCCACCTTAGCCAGGGAGGGCGCTCTCAGGAGCACTCGCTCTCCAACCACTTGCCCAGCTCAGAGGCCATTTCCCTGCAGCTCAGTGTCAGAACAAGCTGGCCCGCCACTGCTCTCGGTGGTGAAAACTTGAACCCGGAGGCAACATTTACAAAGTGTGACTTGGCGGAGAAAGACACCATTACTTATCTGGAACCAGGATGGATTTGGCTCTTGGTGTCTTTTGCACTGGCCAGCTGTCACAGAAGTCAGCTGCAACAGGCTTTTTCCAAAGAAAGAACCTGGACCAGACAGAGAAATGTGTGCCAAGTCTGTTTAAGAGTCAGCAAATGAAGAGGTTCAGGGCCTGGCACCAGTCATTTGACAAAGGGAATGTTTCCCATCACCTGCAAGGCTCAGCTGCATGAGTGCTAAAATTGGGGCAATTTTAAGATGCTGTGGTTCACTGGGAGTCCAGCTCTGCCCAGCTCATGCGACTTGGGATGAGTTGTTTCTCATCTTTGAGCCCAGGTCCCAAACACCTGCAGCCAAGCCAGGAATAGAATCTATTTCTTCAGACTCCCAGTCTAGACTCTTCAACACGAGTGCATTCTGGGATTTCTTAGTAGGCAGCCCTGGTTTTTGGCCACTTACCTTCTTTGCTTCCCTCCAGTAGATCTGGCCCAAGGGTTGGCTTCACTGGACGTTTGGCAGAGCCCCTCCCCACAGAGTCCCCTGCCCCACCTCCATGCCTCAGCCCTGTGACCACAAGGTGTCACACTGCCCCGAACGGTTTCAAACAGAACTTCAAGGGCTGGGCTCCATCTCTTAGGGCAGGAGACTCTCCATCCTTAAGCTGCCAGAAATAGTAACATTTTTATCTGCTGCAGGCTTACCCCTGACAGCAAACATAATTATTATCAAAGAACAGAGGAAAATACTGCTCTGAGTGATCAGGGTGGCAGGTTTACTAATGCTTTGGGTTTTAATAATGCGTAATTGTTTTTAAGTCACTGGACACACCCACCTGATTCATATTATTATTATAGCTATCCATCCAGAAGCCACTGCCGAAGAGAGCTTATCCCACAACCCTCCGAGGCTTCTGTCCAAAAACAGACAGTTTTCTTTATAGAGTGTGGGGGCACTGAGGAATATTGGCAAGAACCCTAGAACTGGAGTAAAAATGTCAGGGTTTGAGTCTCTCTGCTCTGCCACAGACTGTGAGGGTCTGTGAGACCCTGGGCAGGTCATTTCTCTGTCAAGCCTCCATTTCCCCATCTATAAAATGTCGAGAGGGTCATACCTACCACACAGGTGATTACGAAAAGAAGACTGGAGCTCTCGGTACGGAAATCCAGCCTTCCAGGCCTTTATTCGCCTTCAATCGGCTTTGATGCCTGAGTGGGAACAGAAAACGGTAGTGAAGCTCTCCGTGGTCTAAGGGGCGTCTCGCCTTCCCTGGTCAGCGGGAGGAGGGAGCCATGGCAGCAGGGCTTTGGGCATTTGGTGGTACATTCCTTTACCCCTTGGATGTTTTCCTTAGAATTCGTGAGTGGGATGGGGATGGGAGCAGTACAAGTTTCTCATGTGGTACACAGAAAGGTCCTAGAGAGGAACGCAATTCTTATAGCATCATTGCAAGGCTTGTCTATCCACAGGGGACCCTGCCATTGCCGGAGATGGGATTCAGAGAGGCACAGCCTACCTAAGCCTGCGCCCCTCAACACGTTTGCCTAACTTCTAGGCAGATCTTAATCCTCCTTACTGGCACGTCCAAAAGAAACATAATGCAAGCCACACGTGCGGATTTAAATTTTCCAGTAATGGTATTTTTAAAAAGTACAAAGAAACAGGTGAAATTAATTTTAAAACATTTTACTTTATCTAATATATAAAAAAGTATAATTTTAATATGTATCAATACACAAGTTATTCACAAAATATTGCATATTCTTATTTTGTTTGTATCGAGTGCTTGAAACCGGAGCGTATCTTGTCACCTTCGTGTGGCAGGCAGGCGAGAGTTGACAGCACTGGACAGCACCGCTCTACTGAGCCTGCGCACGGGAGCCGGTCAGAGCCCGGGACTGGCTGTCGACTTGGCCAGGGCGTGACGGGGCAGTCCTGGAGTGGCGGGAATGGCCACTGGAGTAGGAGTCGAAGGCTCTGAGGACAGTAGTGGCTCCACAGGGTCCTGTTGTATAATTGTGGACAAGTCACTGGTCTTCATTCACACGTGCATATGCGCATCCATCTGTCCATCCATCCATCCATCTGTCCATCCATCCATCCATCCATCCACTCGAAAAATGTTTACAGGGGAATAATTCAGGGCCAGACCCCACACTATGTTCGGAGGATAGTAAGAGAAAAATCTTGCTTTTAAGAAACTCAGACTCTAGAACATCAACACATACTTGAAAAGTTGTTCTCAAGACTGGGAACTGAGAGCAACAAGAAGGGCAGAGATCGGTGTTTACCTCGCCCTTCCCCAAATTACTCCTCATGAAAAGCATTTCCCTTGCTTTCGAGGCCTTATAAAGTCTCCCATGCTATAAGACAGTTTCTCAATTACTTTATTATTCACTTATTTTTTAAACATTTTTACAGAATTTTTAACACCTATAACATTGACAGAACTGTTTCGTGAGCTTCCACAGGCCGGTTCCCCCACCATGCAGCCGCCTGCCTGTGGCCGGTCCTCCTCACATACATCCTTATCATCTACTCCCACTCTCACATCCAATTCCTGTCTTTTTTAAACTAAAATACCGTTTGAGGAAGGCCTATGAGCCTGAAACAGATTCATTCAATGCTGACTTGCTTATAGAGGTCACTTGATGGAACCGGTTGAAATTTAAAAAGGGAGGCAAATAAATGAGTGCACGTGTATTCTTATTCCCGGGGCTGTGACCGCGCTATAATAAGCACTGAGCACCACCATGAACAACCTTCGAGGCTTATTGTTACCAAGCAATTCAGCAAGTTATCACGCTGTGGAAATCCTACATGTTCTTTCAAAGTTGCCCTAATATTATGTTCATAGGGACTTCTGGTTGAGACGCAATTTCCAGGTGACGGCTCCCTACTCAGGTGCCAACAGGCTGTGACAAGCGGCGATGCGCTGCTCTGGAGCTGGGCCAGCTGTCTCAGAAAGACACTGGTGATGCTGAGGATGCAGAGACAGAAACTGGATACAACTGTCTCCTGAATTCGCGTGAGACTAGAAAAAATACACCTCCAAGTTAATGTGATTCATATTATTAAATTAAATACTATACGTAGGGATTTGACACTGTCATTTACATCCTTAGAAGTGTTTCTTTTAAATTGGCAAAATAACTCTTGTCATAAATCTTCTCTTTGGAAAAATGACGGGGTGTCCTACACACTCGACATCATGGGGGATACTTCAGGTAGCACACAGTGATGGGGGCGTTGAGCCAACAGAAGCCTGAGGGTCTCTGAGGCAGGTCTACCCTCCTCACTACCTCCCGGCTTCCAGAACTGGATCGAAAGGAGCCTCAGTGGTAACTGCCTCCTTGAACAGTACAGTGCCCCTCAAAGGCCATAAGTACAGAAACTGCTCAGCCTTGATTCTGACATGACTGAGAAAAACATATGTTCCTCTCCTGCCTCAGCTCCATGCCCTCGACTTTCTCTCTCTCTCTCTCTCTCTCGATGTTATTTAGGGTGAGTCACACTGGAGTTCAGGTTCTTTTGATTCAGAGACAATATTTTTAGCGGGTCCAAGACCTGGCTCCATCCAGGTCCACCCCTTTCTAGCTGGGCACCATTGTATCACTTCCCTTCTCTGGGACCCGGTTTCCTCATCTGTGCAATGAGGACTGCCTTGGAATCTACAGCCCCGGGCAGATAGATGCACTGGTCGGGAATCAAAGTAGTGTTCTTGGCCGAGGACCTCTTGGCCCTGAGCATGGCATTGGAGGGGCAGGGAACGGGTAGGAATGTAACCCCAGCCTCTTGACCTTCCTTTCTTCGGCAGTGGCCTGCAGGAAGGCTCTGGACAGCACCACGGTCGCAGCTCACGAGTCAGAGATCTACTGTAAGGTCTGCTATGGGCGCAGGTACGGCCCCAAGGGCATTGGGTTCGGACAAGGCGCCGGCTGCCTCAGCACGGACACGGGCGAACACCTGGGCCTGCAGTTCCAAGAGTGAGTCACTGCCCCGCTTCTCCCAGCCCCGCACAGCCCCAGTTATCAGGGCAGCCCAATCTGTTCCCATAGCAACGTTTTCTGAAAGCGAAAGAATGGACTGTATTGTTGACCTGCCAACAATAGGAATATTCAGTCTGATCAAGTTTCAACAATGTGTCATCTCTCCAAAGTCTCTCTTTAAATTATCTGCCTTTCTAAAGGCCAATTACTTTTACACCACAACCCTCAGTCTGCATGTCAAGAGAAAACGCAGAAAGTACAGATGTTCCATTGTCTGACCTTTGCAAAACTCCATGGAGTCTCTTCTCTTCCCTTTGAGCTCTTCTGTGTAAATCACATAAATACGGCAGGGAAGCAGTGGTTGTTTGCTTTGAGCTAGCCACTAAAGGCTTTCTTCCCTTGGGTTGTAGGATGACTCATGTCCACGATGCGGGGAGTAGCTCCGTGGGGATGGGCTGGATGTGTGTCAGGAGTAAACAATTACAACTGTTCTGTGGGTTTCCCTGGATGCCCGTTGCCAACACAGTGCCAAAGTTTCCCCCAACATCATCCTAGGGAAGCCGGGAGATCCTGCCATGCCTCTTCCATTTACCAGGCTGTCCTACCAGCCTTGATGATCACGCCAGACTCCAGCCCAGAACGGAGCACAGACAGCCACTCACCTGCAGCTGGTGTCTGGCCAGCCGGTGTCCAGCTCTGCTCTGTGGTGGGACTGGGCAGAAAGGTCCAGCCCAGCGGAGGCAGTGTCCCAGGGAGGCCCTGCCCCATGGAGCTGTTAGACTGTCTGAAGGGCCATCTGCTCCCTCCAAAAAAGAAGAGCCCTGGAAAAGTGCAAGGCTGTGTGATTAGCCATTTTAATTTTTCCCATGACCCAATCCCAACTGCATACTCTGTTTAAAGAAGATGCTACCAACCACAGACTCTGCCGTGCATTACCCGAAGCTCACGCCCCTACCTTAGGGCTTTCATACCGTGCTGCACACAGACAGACAAGAGTCTGGAGACCTTGGTTTCATCTCATCTCCACCGGTTATGAACTGCTTAACCTCGGGAAGCTGCACCTCCCACCCTCACTTTCCTCCAACTAGTCCTGCCTACTTTAGGGGTTATGGTGAGACCTGAGCAGTAAATGGACGAGGAAACACTGAAAGGTGTGGAAACACAGGGTTGTTACTGTGCCTCTATCTTGGGCACTGCTCACACGGGGGCGAGGGATGCATCAGCTCATGACCCGTTTAGTGTCGGCTGTCCAGATCCCATCTTGTCCTGGAACGTTTTCACGGCTCACGTCAGGGAGCAGGCCGGTGGAGTACAGCGTGGCGCAGAAAAACCTACCCAGTCACCGCAACGGCGACACAGTGTCAGCCATACAAGCTGCCACACATGGACACGAGTGCTTTGCGATAGAAAGGGAGGGTTTACCTGACTACATGCCAGGCAGGCACTGCTTTACTTACGTCACCTCCTTTAACCACCTCAACAACTCTGGGGGGAAGGTGCCATGATGATCCCCATTTTCCCGATGAGGCGTCTGAGGCACAGAGAACTTAGGTAACTTGCTTAAGGTCACACAGCTAGTCCTAGCTGCCAAAGCAGGTCTATAGGCTTCATTCACTTGTCTGTTCCCCTCAGATCCCCAAAGACAGCACGTTCAGCCACCACCAGCAACCCTTCCAAGTTCACTGCGAAGTTCGGAGAGTCAGAGAAGTGCCCTCGATGTGGAAAGTCAGTCTATGCTGCGGAGAAGGTGATGGGAGGTGGCAAGGTAAGGGCTTCTACGTGAGCCGGGCGGGAGTTGCTTATCTCCACCGGATTGGCTGGGAGGGGTGAGAGAAGGAAGTAGGGACGGGGCTGGGAGCCAGAGCCTTCAATCTTGTGAGCTCCAAGGGACCACTTTAGGGGCCACCCATCCTCGGCCACTTTCCCAGGCTGTGACTGTTGCCTCAGAGCCCTTGGAACCTAGCACTGGTGAATTCAAGCAACGAGCACTAGCCCACTAGCTGTCAGGCAGCCGGGAAAAGCCCTGGAGATAAAGACGCACAGGGCCCCTGCCCTTCAGAGTCCGAAGTCCTTTCACAAAGGTGTCAGCCCTGAGAGCCTTCCAGAAAGGTGTCACCACTACATCACTCAATCCGCTGCTGGCGTCCCGCCGACAGACAAACACCTTGCAGCAGCCAGAAGCGGCTCCCGAGTGTCCCGGCCCTCGG